>VMBQ01009538.1:0-31880 GCA_007657795.1 Dreissena rostriformis
TTAAGTTTACTTATTCTTGATTTCGAATTTGGGAAATGTTATCTTTCATAAAGAGACTTTAAAACTTTAAAAAAGATGTATTTAAAAGAGAAGTTTGTTTTACGGGTCCTTTAATAAAAACTTATTAAATATTCATGAAATGCATACATAAACATTTCCATTATATTTATTATGAACATAAAAAGGAAGCCCGCAAGTTTTAACAACAAAAACTGATTATGAAATATATTAAGCACATGTATACTGATACAGCATTTTTTGGTACAAGTCTGAGTATTATATATAGAGAATAACGGGTTACTGCCTGATATTTTTGTAATATATCAGCCAAGGCTTAGAATAATAAAACGGCGAGGCTTAATATTTGTAAAACATATTTTTTGCTGTTTGTGTTTAAAATATATTACATTATAGTATCAAATTGTTTGTTTGTTTGTTTTGTTGAATCTGATTCAATTTTACTAAAAAGTATAACTTAATAGTTGATTCCGAGTAATATGACCATCCTCCACACATGACTGATATAAGAACTTCCTGTTGACCATGATATAAATAAATATATCAGGCAACGTTATATCAGGCAGATAAAAATGCGGTGGTATGATAAAGATTAAAGCTGTTTATTTCGTCATATATAAATGATTAAAAAAACAGATCAGAATACAGTATGTAACTTTTTACCACTCAGCTTACTCAGTCAGGTAGTGGCTGATACAGTTAAAAAACCAGCATGAGTTTCCCTGAACAAATTGATAATGACCATATACTGACAGAATTCTGATTTCTAGGTAATTAATTACCCTCTAACTGTGCTCTATGCCAAATGTTAGTATCAGTGGTCAGTGATAAAAGCTAGTTGAACTGTTTGATATACTAAAATGCATGTTTTTAACAATTTAAATGGAAACTTCATATTAAAACAAGATTCCATAATGATACACTTTATACAATCATATTAAAGATATTTTAAAGCAGATCAAATGGAAAATCTATGAAAACAATAACGAGATAATTTCTATTATAAGTTTCTGGAGATAGATTAACCTTCAAGATCAAGATTTACCTTTCTTATTTGCAGAGTTCATTTATCAAGATTTAATCATTTACAGGCTTTATGTATGAAAACGATGTCAGAAAATTGAAAATAAAACGGTAATGAATGATACACGCTATTAATGAAACAAAATTGTCACACTCGTACATGTAAAAATTCGATACATTTTCATATTTCTAAATTGTTTACTGTAAAATAGCCTACTGTTTATGTTTATTAAATTGCCTACTGTTTATGGTTATAAAAGTATATACAAGTAAACGGCAATACATAATATGTACAGTGTTAAAGTGTATATGCTCTTGAAAGTATTGTAATTAAAAATCACTTAACCAGGGATAAAAATGTAGTTAGATAAAACACCCACGGTAATAAAACTTTGATACATTTCCATTCTTATAAATTTAAGAATAGCATAGTACATTACTGTTATAGAATGTTAAATAATAGAATAATTATATATATATCGCAATACCAATATATACAGTATTTTCTTTGCATTTTATTAAATAACACTTACCCAGTGAAGAAAATGCTATTTAAATGGGGACTTCATATCAAACCATTAGTTTCATAACAGTTTACTTATGTGTAAAGATATTGTAATAAATAAATAATTAAAAATATAAGTTATTTCAAAGACAAAATAATAAACCTCGAAACCAAGATATATATTTCTTATTGCTGGAGTTAAAGATTTAAACATAGTCAGGCTTTCCAGAATTTGTATGTATGAAAACGATTTTAGAGGTTTGAAAAACACCGATAGACACTAATGAATGATACACAATAACNGCCTACGTTCATTAAAACACACTTATTTTTCAAACGCTTTAGATAATTGTATGTGTCAATATATGATAGTTTTTTTAGGGCTATTTGTAAAATAACAAAAAAATCTATAGCTTTATACAGTTTATATATAAGATAAACATTCTTTTTGGGAAAATAATAATTTATAAACAATAAAGATATATGCATAGATTTACGCTTATACATCAATTTAACAAGACTTTATTTAAAAACAAAGTACATTCAATAGGCATATTATGCGAAATAAAGTATGTGCTTATCGGAAGATATATACCATAAAATATATAGAATTTATATATTAATCATACAAATACCGGCTTTACTGGTGCACTTTTGGTATTGGTGTTGTGTAGCCTAACAGCGGTGTTCTGACTTGGCGTTCATATCCGCGGATATGAATTGAGAGTTACTGAAATTAAAAATGCCAATAAAAAACGCTTTTAAATTAGTTCGATCGTAACATTACACATAAGCGACGTGTATTTTTGTCCCAGAATGATTTTCATACAAAAAAAAGGAACATCCATTTAATAAGCCGTTATATGTTCATATCTGTACTTTCCATTCATATCCGCGGATATGAGTCATATACGTATTTTAGTCATACCCCCATTTAACTTACCGCCAGACAGTTTCCAGAATTGGAACCGAACGAAATTAGCGATTTTTGAACGAAAACATTTACGACCACAACGGGCCGTTGTCGGTCCGCTATCGGTAAAATTAAACACAAGCTGCATATTTATTATAGACCATATTTATGTTGTGTGGTACGAATATATACATTTTTAATATGTCATTAAAAGTGTTGCATATAAAATGACTTTATTGTTAATAACATATATCGGGCGGCGAAACGGATTAACATCGGATAGACAATCTTTTTGTGCCTTAAGATTTGACGTGATGACCTTGTTTCTGTACGATTCAAACTGGGTTTAATAGTGTCCAGTTTAGTGTACCCAATTTTATCAAAATTGGATGAAGAATGTGGTATTCAGATTGATATGACCCGCTGACTTAGGTTATGGACGCCCGTGAGACAGATCTAAACTTGGCCTAATTTTTGTCAAGATAAAGAATCCCACCAAATTTCATGATTGGACGAGAATGTGTCTTCTACAGTGGTAATAACATTTTTCTACTTTTAAGTCATAATTTCTGTTTCAAGGGGACAATTTTTGTGTTCTAGTTCGAATTCCAGGACATGGACAACAAACAACCTGTATTTGCATATCCCCAAGATCCTCGCTTTTATCAAATTCCAAACGTACAACATGGACAAGGCCATTACCTAAACAATCTACAACAACAACAAGGCCCTCAGCTTTGTCATCAACCACTAAAGCTTCAACAAACAAGTCCTGTTTACCGAACAACAAATCAAGAAACGTATACAAAATCAACAAAATCAACAACAACAACGCATACAAAATCAACAACAGGTAAAATCATATTAATTATCTTATTATATACCCGATTATTTTCCTTTATTCATTATCAATCATTTTTGGTCTGCTGCTTCAGGCTCGGAGCATAGAGTATTTACATTTTCCACAAATTCAAAAGCACGACAGCATTTTTCCAAACGATAGATAGATGGAGATAAAAAAGGCAAACAGGGGAATGGACAGTTTTTATATCTTATATCTTTAAAAGGCAAAAATAAAACCTTGTTTACACTCTAGAAGTCTAGAACATTTTTCTTAATGATATCTCGGTGGAGTTCGAAGCCGGGTCATGTGAGGTTAAAATCAGGTCACTAGGTCAAATTAAAGAAAAAGCTTCTTAACACTTTTAACACGGTAAGTCAGAGTTTTAGTTTAAATTTCCTGAAACTTAGTCAGAACATATGTTCCTATATTGTTTGGGCCAAGGTGCCGGTATGATGATGATGATGATGATGATGATGATGATGATGATGATGATGATGATGATGATGATGATGATGACGATGATGCTGATGATAATGATGATGATGATGATGATGATGATGATGATGATGATGATGATGATGATGATGATGGTGATGGTGATGTTGATGGTGATGATGATGATGATGCTGATGCTGTTGCTGCTGCTGCTGCTGCTGCTGATGATGATGATGATGATGATGATGATGAAAAGAGAAGAATAATACTAAAAAAATATCTTCATTATTTCAGAATATTATATTGATTTTTTTATTTATAAATAATTCACAAGTGGCCTATTGAAGTTTGTAAAAAAAACAGCCTCTTTTTTGTAGGAGACAACCATAAATTAAATAAGTACATATACGTTCTGTGTACGAAAGAATTGTTCAAATGTTGAAAGTTTTAATTATCTACATTTTCAGCTGAATATTACCAAGTCAACCCTATGGGTGGAAGCACCGCTCTCCCTACAGGTCAAGGTCAAGCTATGGTAGCGCAACCAGGATATGTACATTATCCTCACGGGTACCCCGCACAAGCCCAATGTCAACCATCTTGTTTTCCTTCCCAGCCATATCCTAGTAACCTTGGGCCTCCAAATTCCGGTTACCAAGACCAAGGTCAGTATGGTTACCAACGGCAACTGTTTTACCAAGATCAACATGGTTTCCAGGGGAAAACCAGGCCAATACAACGAGAAACCACATGGTAATGCAGAACCTCCCCCACCGTACACATGTGGAGATACCAGGCCCTCTGCTATATGTATGTAATTGTGGTGTTTTAAAGAATTGTTGATTTTTAAAGCTTGTCTAGAAAATGTTTCCCAATTATGCTCATAATTATGCATATTCAAATAACGTATATTTTGCAGATGTGTAAGACGACGATTTTGTAAATAATCAGAAATATGTTTTCTCAACGCGAGATGAAATACATGTGTATAATTGGCTTCTTCATTCTGAAAAGAAAACTTCTTATCTTATTTAATCCATAGTTTATACTCGTGATAATTTTTAACTAACTTAGCTCCCTTAACAATTTTGTTTTTGAAATAAACTAAAATTCCTCTACTGTTACGTTTCGCACGTCTATTTTGTATGAGTGAAATTATTTATAACCGTGTTATTCAATGTCACTGTTTTTATTAGTCCATGTTTCACTTTTGAAGATACCGCACCAAACCAACCAATGAAGACCTTGGCGAAGCGTTGAAGCGGAAATATTGAGGAGTGCAAATACATATAGTCTTTGGAATTTACGATATGCCAAAGGTTTAAAAATAACAATTCAAATTCTGAAATCAAATACTTGGGGTTCGTCAACAAACATCAACTGCTGCTGTACTAGGTGAACTTGGTCGCTTCCAATTCTCTGTCAATTGTAAAGAACGAGCCCTACACTATTGGTGTAACATCATGAGATCACAGAATACTTTTATTAGTAGAGTATTTAAATAAATAATTTAATACATTGAACTATTGATGGCAAATTGTGTTGGCCCAATGCTGTTAAAACTACACTTGATTCACTTTGTTTCAAAAATGTGTGGTTGTACCCGCGTCACGAAATCGATTTCATTTATATGTTAAAAACAGCTCGAATGATGTTTACATTCAAACTTGGTGTGACTGAAACCATAGAATTGCATCGAGTAGATCCGAATCCGCTCGCATCATTTAGAAATAGAAAGAAGCAGATTTATTAATATTAACGTCAATGATCGTAAGTGTAAAGTGTGCTTTACTTGTATGATTGAATCTAAATTTAATTTTCTATGTATTTGTCACATTTATAGAAATCTAAGGTGCAAATACAACATTAACTGTCATTTACTACCTTGAACTTTTTTTGTAAAAGTTATGTCATCAAAGTCTGTGAAACGTATCCGTAATGTATCGATTTTGTGTGTGCATTGTTAAAGCGAAAAGATATAATTGATTCTGCTATTGCTTCCTAGTTGTCACATAACCTACCATTGTTAGAGTAATATTGATATTAGCTATATAACTTATCTGCATAATATGAATAACATGCCTATTAGTACAATCCCTAAATGGCCGCTAAGATGGCCGCCAAGACCTATTAATGATCATAACTATGTTACTATCCACTCAAATTTGACGATTTTGGTAACTATACATAGGTTTCAGGGGGCAATGAACACATTAATATTTATCAGACATAGTTTAAGTTTATTATATTCCACACAAATCCAACACAGCGTCCAAAATGGCCGCCAAGATGACCGCCAAAACCTATTTATGATCATACAATATAACTATGAAACTATCCACTCAAATTTGATGAATTTGGAGTATATACCCAGGTTTCAGAGAGCAAAGAACACATAAATATCATCAGACAAAATGTAAGTTAATTATGTTACACAGAAATTCAACTTGGCGGCCAAAATGGCCACCAATTAAAAAAAAATTAAGATGGCCGCCAAAACCTGTTAGTGATCATAACTATGTTACTATCCACTCAAATTTGACGATTTTGGTGTCTATACATAGGTTTCAGGGGGAACACAAGTTATAAAATGGCCAATTTTTTTATTTTGATCTCTAAGTTAGACCATGACCTTTGTGATAATGACACAGATGATACACATCCGTCTTATCATGGAGGTCATTTGTTTTAAGTTGTCTCAAAATTGAAATGTGAAATAATGAATGAAAAAGTTACAGCCTCGACACGATGCTTTAAAGCCTAATTTGACTTTTGTCCTCGAAGTGTTACCCTGACTTCTGAGGTAGGGAGACAATATGGTAACATAAAATGCCGTCTCCCCATGGTTGACATTTGTTGCAATGTTTCTTAAAATAGCATGCTGAATGACAGACTTACAGTATGAACAAGCTTTTTAATATTTAATCATGATCTTTGAACTTGTAAGTGTAACCTTGACTTTTAAAGTAGGGCGGCACTTTTTAAACCCGATTTGTCATCTTATAATGGATTGTATGTCTACCAAGTTATTTTAAAATCCATAAAACATATGGTAAAGTTATGGCGGAGACAGGAATGTTCAAGCTGTGTATGACTTTTGACCTCAACGTTTGACCTTGACGTTTGAGGCAGGAAGACGGGTGTTGCACACAGCACGTTGTATTATTACTTCAGTTCCAAGGTATTTAAAAATCCCTAAATATTTGGCAGAGGCTAGAATTATTAATCTATTTTATGACGAGATTTGATCTTTAACCACTAAGTGTGACATTGACCTGGTGGAAATTGGATCAAAGTAATTTTAAAATCCATCAATACATGGCAAATGTATGGCTGGGGCAGGAAATTATGCACAGACGTTCAGTGCAACTAATATATGCCGCCTTCTTCGAAGGGGGGGGGGGGCATACTCATTTGGCATTGTTCATGGCCTTTTTGCCTCTGGCATTTTTACCTACATTCCCTCCTTCGAATAATGATAACAAACAAAGGATTCGCGATTGCTTCATACATGTGGGCTCTAGTGTAGTAACAAGGTTTATCTAAGATTTGACCTGGTGACCTACTTATTGGACCTACGTGACCCAGATTTAAACCAAGATATTGTCCATATAAACATGTTGACCTATTTTCATCAAGATTGGATAAAAAATGAGGCCCCCATTATGGTAGCGATCTACAAGTTGACGACGCATCAAACCCACTGCGCACCGCCGGACAAACGGTGATCACTTCGTTCTCAGGTTAGCTAAACATAGCTTCTTTTTGTTATTTATAAATATTATTGAGAGTACATATAAAGAAAATAAATTGAAGTTTGTCTTTTCTTTTGTAATATATTATAAAAAATAATAAAAACTTGAATGTGCTTTAAAACAAGTAATCACTAGATAATTCTTTTAAATACCAAGGAAGAGATTAATATAATTAGTTCAAATTTTCTGGGTCCACTGTCTCCCTTGCCGCAGCTCCTTTTTTCTCTTGCTGCTTTCTCCTTGGCTCTGTTTGCTTTTCGTGTCTCTCCCTACATCCACGTTTGTCATACGCATAAAGCCATTCCCGTATCGCTCGTTCTGGTTCTGGTCTGTGAATTTATTGCAGCTATGTATAGCTCCTGAACATGCAATGCACATCCATCAACCACTTCACACTTTTTTTACGTTGTATACAATAACCGGAACACTTTCATATAGCATTCCCCATTTTACAAGGGTACAGCAGTTAGAGGAGCCGCAAGACAGACGCCATTCTCCACTATCGCCCCTGTTTTCACATGTAGGGTTATGTGCTTTAGCTGACTACATACGTGCCGTTGAGGCATTGCAGGGACCTATACAACAATTGTTGTATATATCCCTGGGCATCATTTATAGTGAAAACAGATCATTGTTTATAGTATTTATATAAATACACAATAAATGATAATACGATACAACGTTGTTAAGGCCATGTAAATAAGTGTTTTACTTGTTGAATGCAGTGTGGAATAGTGGGCATGCTATCAGCTTATCAATCATGATTCATATATTTCAATCCTTCGCCCGGGAGCATTCGCCCGATCTCTCACAATAACACCAAGTAGCATAATGGATCAACTCACCAAACTTTCTTAAGGAGTAATGGATTAACATTAAAACATCACATTTATTTGACCAATACGAAACAATGTAATTTATCACTGGTATATTTGCCTCTGTTGGGCTAGAGATGGATGACACTTGACTACTGTATTTACACTTCATTGCATCTGTTAAATTAAAATTCACATGTAGATACGTCAATTTAAGTATCATTTACATAATGAAAAAATATTCCCATAGTTGAGTTATTCCATAATTGTTTGCACATTTGCGAGATATTAGCAGAGTGGGCAGTGTGAATTCCAAGTGTGAATTCCAAGGCCAATGCCATCTTCTGGTACAACAGATATGATATGCTTCAACACATCTTACTTTCTACAACAGATTTGTCACTTTGTTACAAATTGTAACAAGTGAAAAATTAGAAACGCATCGCGTGTAATGAAGAATAGCAATGCTTACGCCATATCAAAGAGCTATCAATATACATGTACCGGTATATTGATAGGTCTTTGGCCATATATTGTTTACTCTAAACTGTTAAATGGTGTCCCTTTAATGTTCGTTCTGCTTTATTGGCAGTTTTTATACAGCTATTAAATTATTTACGAAATACTGTACATTATTTTGAAGCATTATGCATTTAATTACTATATTTATCACAAAATTGTTTTGGTAGATTTTGGTGCTTCGTGTCACCGCTAAAAGGCGCCAAATTCTACTTTCATTTTGTTATTGACAACACAAAATCAACAATGCCGGAAGAGACTGCATACGACCCTGAGTGTCTACCAGACCTCCTTCCCATATATTATAAGAAATTGTTTCCCTATGGTCCATACTATAGATGGTTGAACTATGGCGGCGGTATGTATCAGTTTTATTTTTGATTATATCTGTCGAGTTTATGTTTGTTTCGTGCCACTACCGTTTCGTGCCACTGCCGTATCGTGCCACTGATATTTGTGTTGAAAATGGGTAGTCGTTTCGTCTGAGTAGTAATATATAGCTGGATAGGTGCGAATAATATTGTATAGGTGTGAATCATCTATATTGGAAAACGTTCGCACCTGTGATAGTCACCTCTAGGCAATGTAAAAACACCGCTGTCGTACCTTGGCCGTTTCGTACTATGCTAAATGTTGTAATGTAGCGTCGTTACATTTGCTTTAGTCCATATAAACGGACTCCCAAAGCCTATGATAATTTTTGCTATGACGGCTCTGGGAGTCCATATACACCCCTTCATAAACATGGGTGCAGAATTTAATCAACAATTCAAGGGTTAAGGAACACTGAAACTGCACGAACTTATCAACGCTTACCTGTCTTAACCACAAACTCATGCAAATGGTACCATTAAAGCAAGAAATAATTGCTTTTAATTGACTTTGTTTATCTTTCGCACGATGGATCCACCATCTTGGAAAAGGGAGAAAACTGACCCAATATCAGAAAGGTCACACTACACCAATATTTTGCGCATCGGGTTATGTGATGGAGCCTATTAAAGTGGAAAACGATGTGGTATTCGGTACAGAATACACTGTTTCAAATTTAAACATAAAAATGTCAGCGAGAGAAGTGTGTTGAAACATCATTGTGTTTTTATAGGGTGCATGCAAAGGATAACATCCGTAGGTTGCCATTCAGGTAAATTTAACATGTTTATGAATTTTATTCATTATTTTCCTCAATTTGTCTTGAACGACGTCTGTTTAGTGAAGCGCACGGATTCAGTGCGCTGAACTGCACCCATGTTTATGAATGGGTGCATATGGACTCCCCGAGCCGCCATAGCAAAAATTATCATAGGCTTTGGGAGTCTGTTTATATGGACTACATTTGCTCAGTGTCATACATTACAAAAATTGGTTAAAAATGATAAAATTAAGCTCTAAGCTAGAGCTTATTGAAAAAAAAGGAAATATTGATGTATCCTCGAGTCATTTGTTAAGGTCTATGCCACAAATAATTGACAAGATCAGATTAAATTTAATAAAGTCGGCGAAATAAGAAATATTTAGAATGGAACAAGAAATAAGTATCTTCCTTACATCTAGAGAATGCTTTAAATCATTTGATTTCTGATCATCTAAGTTGGTATGCTGGTTACCTGGGCGGCAATAATTATGCATATTTAATTTGAGGTCAAGGGTCTATGCCATAACGGCTTGTTACAGGAAAATCGTTCCTCACAATAAGTTGAGAAGGCTTTGACCTATTAAAATTGAAGTCACGAGGTCAAATGTCAAGGCTAGGGGCTTGTATCATGACAATATCTAGAGAATTCTGTGGATCATATTTATTATTATGCTGGTTTGTCATGACAAAACTTAACCCCTGATGATTTTCAAATCAAGAGATCTAAGGTCAATGTCATAGGGACGACGATGCTGCGAGTCGTGGGCCATACATGTTTTACAAACATGGTTGATTAATAAAAAATTCTTCTACCTTTCAGTTCCTAAAGATTACTTCAGTAAGCGTGAATTCTCGTTCACTCTTAAGGACGACATCTACATTCGCTACCAGTCTTTTTCCAGCCAAGATGAAATGGAGAAGGAAATTCAGAAAAGATGTCCGTACAAGATAGATATTGGAGCAGTCTTCTCACACAGGGTATAATGCTTTTCGGCATCACTATACTTTTGATATACCGTAGTATTTAAAGACAAATGGTAATAAAAACTACCAGTGTCTATTCTAGGACGAGTGATGGGAGGATTCACCCCCTTTCATTGAAGATCACCCCCATATTTGCATGGGAGGGGGGGAATATTTTACATAGACAAAGAATGAAAAATGTCATACATTTTTTAAATATTATTATGATCAGTTAAATTTCCCCCGCCCCCCTCTTTTTTTAGCTCAGCTGTTTTCGAAGAAAACCCAAGGTTTTTTCATAGCCAGCTCGTCGTCCGGCGTCTGCCATCCGCCATCCTTGTCGTGCTAAAACCTTAACATTGGCTCTAAAATCAAAGTGCTTCCACCTACAACTTAAAAACTTCATATGTACATGCACCTTGATGAGTTCTACATGCCACACCCATTTTTGGGTCACTAGGTAAAAGGTCAAGGTCACTTTGACCTCTTATATAGAACTTTCACATAGGCTCTAAAATCAAAGTGCTTCCACCTACAACTTTGAAACTTCATATGTAGATGCACCTTAATCAGTTCTACACGCCACACCCATTTTTGGGTCACTAGGTCAAAGGTCAAGGTCTCAAAACTGCAACCACAGCTGAGCGCTGGCACCCGCTATGCGGTGCTCTTGTTTAGTCCTAGAATAGACACTGACTACTGTAGTCTGTAGATTCTTTTTGTCATTGACATGAAATAACATGCATTCATAAAACGTGGCATTTTTATGTGATCTTAAATTCGTGGATTTTGTCAATAAATTAGTCTGCACAGTCTAATCAGGGACGACACTTTCGTGTTTTATGACATTTTTTTGTTTAAAGAATGTCTCTTCTTAGCAAAAACCCAGTTAAGGCAGAAAGTGTTGTCCCAGATAAGCCTGTGCGGACTGCACGACTAATCTGGGACGACACTTAAGGCACATGCATTAAACCTCCTTTTCACAAAGCGAGGCTCATTATTTGTTCATGTTGTTGTCTGTCCACAGCCCAAGGAACACAAGACTGTGAAGGCTGCTGCATTTCAGGCACAGGAGAAAGAACTCGTCTTCGATATCGATATGACCGACTATGACGATGTGAGGTCTTGTTGCTCGTAGGTATTTTTATATTTTTATGCCCCGAAGAAGGGGGCATGTAGTAATCGAAATATCCATCTGTTGTTCCATCCGTCTGTTATTCTGTCCATCTTCTTGTGCGCAGAATTACTTGGGAAGTATTGAAGGAATTTCAATAAATTTTCATATAATCATTTTGGGCATTAAAGGGAGTGCATAGTACAAAAACAATAACTCTCGATCAGCAGGCTTTACAGAGTTCTTGCGCTCTAGTCAATTTACTTGACACGTGCAGAACATTACTCCCTTAATTAAGGTATTTACATGAACTGAAGTACATTGAAAGAGTACATTGAGAAGAATTGCAGAGTACAAGAATCACTTATTTTCTTAAACGATTGCCTTTTTCTTATTTTTATGCCCCCTTCTTCGAAGAAGAGGGGTTATATTGTTTTTTGGCCTGTCTGTAATTGTGTCTGTCCCAAAACTTTAACCAAAAACTTTAATCTTGGTTAAAGTTTGGTCATAACTTTTGCAATATTCAAGATAGCAACTTGATATTTGGCATGCATGTGTATCTCATGGACCTGCACATTTTGAGTGGTGAAAGGTCAAGGTCATCCTTCAAGGTCAAAGGTCAAAAAACAAAATCCAAGGGAAGTAATAAGCTGAAAAGAGAGATAATTTCTATACCTGCCAAATGATAAATATAAATTTTATTTCAAAGCGGCCAGTAGGGGGCATTGTGTCTCTGACAAACACATCTCTTGTTTATAGTCTGTTTCTTGTGTAGTGCATAATTAAGGAAGCAATGAAGGAATTAAAATGAAACCTCAAATAATGATAGAGGGCATTAAGTAAAAGTTCAGATTACAAGAACCATAACTCTCATCAGGATTTACATTTACAGAGTTATTGCCCTTGCCATTGTGAATTTTCTTGCGGGGAGCATAACTCCTTTAGTATTTAAGGTATTAAAAATAAAACTTTGATAAAATTTTGGGGGCATTCTGCTTTAACAATGACAGTGCTTGTATGAATTTATCATGTTTTTTTATAATGATTCTTCTTTGAAAATTGTTAATGGGAAAGTAAAGGGCTTTCAATTGAAAATATGTGGCTTTCGCCACAATTTTTTGCCATTTTTAGCTCATCTATTTTTTGAAAAAAATTATGAGCTATTGTCATCACCTAATCTTTCGCGTCTGTGTCTGGTTAAGTTTTGTGTTTAGGTCCACTTTTCTCATAAAGTATCAAAGCTATTGCATTCAAACTTGGTACACTTACTAACTATCTTTGAATATTTGGTAAATTTTGTGTTTAGATCCACTTTACTTCTAAAGTATCAAGGCTATTGCTTTCAAACTTCAAATACTTTCATACTTTTATGAGGGTACTGTACCTGGCAAGTTGAATTTGACCTTTACCTTTGAATGACCTTGACTCTCAAGGTCAAATTATTAAATTTGGCTAAAATTGCCGTAACTTCTTTATATATGATCAGATTCGATTCATACTTTGACAAAGCAACCCTTATCTTACATACCACAATAGACTCCACCCAAACCATCCCCAACGCCCTACCCCAGAATCCCCCCCCCAAAAAATAAATAAATAAATAAATAAGTAAATAAAAATCATATTTTATAGATAGATATTTTATAGATTATCAAATAGATGAGCAATCTGCATCCGCTAGGCGGTGCTCTTGTTTAAAATTGTCGCATATTTATTAACAAGATGCCATTTTGTTGATTGTTTACAAGGATGAAATCTCTAACAGCATCATTCCATGATAAACACTTAAGTACAAGGGACAACTATTATTTGAAGATTGCAATTTGCTTGCAACAATTTTTTTTTAACAGTATTTTTGTTAATCACACGGTAAAAACGTAGATAATTTTCAAAACTGCTCTAAACTTCTGTCTTTATTTCATTCATGTAACCTGCCATGCTTCTCTGTATGCTTGCAGGGGTGCTGATATATGTGAGAGGTGTTGGCCGCTCATGCAGATTGCCATCAAGATCATTGACAGGGCGCTCAGAGGTCAGTACAGGGGATTAACCCTTTCCCGCTCAGAAGCAAAGTGAAAATGGCTTATGCAACCAGCATAAAACCTAAACAGCCTGCGAGTAACTCGAGAACAGCCTGCGAGTAACTCGCTGTCTGTTCAGGTTTCATGCTGTTTGCTGCCCATCAGTATCGTAAGGTTGAAAAATAAGCCTTTAAAACTTGAATCTATTACAAAAAGTCTTTAATTTAATTTGATTTTCTAAAGGACTACAAATGGGTAAAAATGTGTCGTGTTCTGAGAAAACTGGGCAAAATGCTTGTGCGTAAATTGTCATCCCAGATTAGCCTGTGCAGTCCGCACAGGCTAATCTGGGACGACACTTTCCGCCTAAAGTGGATTTTCGCTAAGAAGAGACATCATTTAAACGGAAAATTCCATAAAAGCGGAAATTGTCGTCCCTGATTAGCCTGTGCGGACTGCACAGGCGAATCTGAGATGACAATTTACTCACATGCATTATGCCCTGTTTTCTCAGAAAACGACACAAATGAGTATCTGAGTGGTAAAGGGTTAATTAATCAATACACATGATACACCAGTGACTGGTCTTTGTAAAAAAAACCATGAAACTAAATGGTTTCAAGGATATGGAAACCCAATTCAGGATTACCGCTTTGGATCGCCATTGTCGCCAATTGGCAACAGTTTTTCAAGATTGGGGATTTTTCAAAACATGGTGTTTTTATGCCCCCGAAGGTGGGCATGTACATGTAGTGATCGCACTGTCTGTCCGTCTGAAATTCCGTCACAATTTGCGTTTAGGTTTCGAAAAATGTGGAAAAACACTTTGCGTTTAGGTTTAGTAAAATGTGGGAAAAGGGGGCATATGTCATCCTATGGTGACAAGCCTTGTTTCTTGTTACTTTTTCCCAAACTGACAAAAGCAGCTCTATGAGTAGCAAGTTTATGACAGTCAAGGGCATTGTTTGTTATCAGATGATTAATGATTATATTGATGTAGACAAGAGAATGTGTAAAACTGAAAGATTATCTTTGTCACAGTATCAGTATTCCTCTTGGATAGGCATAAGCACTCTTGATAATCCTACTTAACAATATTGATTTTTTTTAATCATCAGACTAGTTATTATTTGGTAATGATTTATTTGCAATAGGTAAAGTTTCAATTCAATTTTAGGTTTAAGCAGGTATTGTGGGTGTCATTTCAGATGACTTTGGGTTTGAGCATCTATTGTGGGTCTACTCCGGTCGTCGTGGTGTTCACTGTTGGGTGTGTGATGAGACTGCGCGTAAACTCTCCCAGCCCGGGCGTACAGCGATAGCCGAGTACCTGAGTGTTGTCAAGGTGAATTCTTTAGAGTGTCAAATATTTTTAGCTCACCTGAGCACATATTGCTAATCAGGAGCTTTAAGGATACTGTGTTGTCTGCCATCTGTGTTGAAACTGCACATAAACTCACCCAGCCCAGGCCTACAGCGATAGCCGAGTACCAGAGTGTCGTCAAGGTGAACTGTCATACTTAAGAATTTTTTCGAGCGTCCGATATTTTTTATCTCACCTGAGCACATACTGCTCATGAGGAGCTTCTAGAATACCGTGTTGTCTGTCATCCGTTAGTGCATGTGTGTGTGTGTGTGTGTGGGTTAACTTTTTATTCTATCAACTTCTCCTTAACCCTTCGACAGATTTTAATGAAATTTCACAGGATTGATCTTTCAAAGTTTTTCTAATTGTTCCCGTCCATTGCATATGTAGGTCACAAGAGCTAAAAATAGATTTAAACAAATGAAAACTTCAAAATTTTCTCTTAAACCACATGGGTTAGTTTTTTAATATTTGGTGTGTAATATCATCTAGTAGTCCTCTCCAAGTACAGTGACCCCGCGTTTATCCGGATCTCGATAGTCCAGAAATCTCGCGATCCGGACGATAGTGAAGGGGAACGGATTTATTATGCAGTATTTTGCCCTGTTAAGCCTGGAATCTCGCGTTCCGGATCCGTAGAATTCGCGATACAGATCTGTGTATTTAGATGTAATTATTTCTCGTTCATCCGGATGCTTCCAAACATGGGGGCTAAATCGCCCACCCGCCGTATAAACGAAAGCGCAATCACCGAGGCGTGAAGTATTGTTGTTTAAGGCTTAAACGCCAACCCGTCATGTAAACAAAAGCGCGATCACCGAGGCATGAAATGTTATTGTGTTTAGGCGTGATAGCTAATAGGCGTGATTAAACATGATTCGACACCGACTTTAAACTTAAATATAATGTCGGCATTACACAATGCATCTTTAATGACAAACTGTTAATCAGTTTGCTTTCGCAGTTTTGCATGGTTACCAAAATAAAAAGATAATGTTTTGCGTTGAAAAATGTCGCCAAACAAAAGTGACGGACTTTTTTAAGTAATGAACTTGTTATGCGTGAAAAGTTGTGCTAGGATTATTTAAGCAATCCATTACAAACGCATCCAACATTTCGTGTCGCTATTTTAATCATTTTAAACATTCTGTTGTATGAGACGGGTTATAAATAAAGATATTAAAACAGTATCACAGTTTTATGTTTTATTTTCATTTGCCTTCAACACCCTTGATTTGTAACTCTGTGACGTCACCAGCTTACAGCTCGCGTGCCACCCATGGCAACGTCTTTTCACTGCTGCAGTACCACACGAGATACACGCAGTCCTCATGGACAGTGTACTGAGTATACAGCAACGAAATATCGCTTCAATACTAAGCTATCAACGCTTAACTTTGTGTTTGTAACATTCACAAAGCTTTACGTCATGTGTGTACATGTACTAAAATTTGTTTACGTGTTTTTGTATTTACATTGTTTAACAACATTTGATTTTTTAAACTAAATAACTGTCTAAGTAGCAAGAAAATATCATTCTTTATGAGAAATAAGTATGTTAATGTACATAAACATAAGGTTAATGTCATAAGGTAAATATTAAACTCTTGAAACGGCACTGGTTCGATAATCCGGTAGATTCGTTAATCCGGAAAATTCTGCGGTAACGGACGTGTCCAGATAGACACGGGGTCACTATATGTTCAAATCATGCCCCTGTGGTCAAAACTGGCCAAGTCCTAGGGGTCACAAGTTTTATACAGACTTAAATATTACATTACTTAAAAAAAGCTACTTCTATGAAATCACTAGGGTCAGGAGTTTGATACTTGGTGTTTAACATCGTATGGTGGTTCTCTACCAAGTTTTTTCAAATCATGCCTCTGGGGTCAAAACTGACCCCGCTCTAGGGGTTACTTGTTTTCCTTAAATGTATTATCTATATTGTGAAAACTTCGAAAATCTTCTTTCCTGAACTTCAAGACCTAGTTATTTGGCAGGTAAAGTCAAAAAGCGGTCCTCTGCTAAGTTTGTTCAAATCACCTATATAAATACTCCAGTTGTTAGACAAACATCACAAAAGCTGCACATACTAGATTAGTTTCTACCTTTTCATGTGAACAACCTTTGACCTTTAGGCCCTCTTGTTTAGACATTCATGCTCAGTAGCCCATAAATTGTCTGGAGTAAGGCCTGATATTGATTTGAGTGTAAAAAGAGCGGGCAAAATCTCAAACAAATTACTATGTAAATTGTTTGTCACAGGCATTAAATACACACTCATAAATCCTGTAGGTCTGTTTTGTGTTTCAGGGTGGGGAGAATCAAACAAAGAAAGTTGTTTTGGAAGAGAGGCCACATCCATCCATCACGTTTGTACTCAAAAGTGTTGTTAATGTTAATTGTGTCGTGTTCTGAGAAAACTGGGCAAAATGCTTGTGCGTAAATTGTCATCCCAGATTAGCCTGTGCAGTCCGCACAGGCTAATCCGGGACGACACTTTCCGCCTAAACTGGATTTTCGCTAAGAAGAGACATCATTTAAACGAAAAATTCCAAAAAAGCGGAAATTGTCGTCCCTGATTAGCCTGTGTGGACTGCACAGTCTAATCTGGGATGACAATTTACGCACATGCATTTTGCCCAGTTTTCTCAGAACACGACACAATTGATGAAACCCTAGTGTATGTTAATATGTTATAGATATGAGCCATGCTCTGGGAAAATGGGGCTTATTGCATGTGTGTAAAGTGTCGTCCCAGATTAACCTCTGCAGTCAGCACAGTCTTATAAGGAACAGCACACTTTCTGCCTAAACTGGATTTTTGCTTAGAAGAGACTTCCTGTAAAACAAAAAATACCATACATGGGAAAAGTTTAGTTCCTGATTTGCCAGTGCAGACTGCATAGGCTAATCAGGGACGACACTTTACGCACAAAATGATTGGTTCTGTTTGAAGGACTCAGTTCAATCGTGGAAGGAAGGCAGCAGCAGAAAGATGAAATCATTAGATCTTAAAATGGCGTCAATGTCCATTTATGTTTAACATTATTTTTTAGAATAAAAGGATACCTCTCAAAAGTAGGCAGACTTTGGGCTTCCTCCCCCAAAGCCAATTTCCATTAGGTTGCTGTTCAACAGCCGAAAGTAGCTGTTTATAAGGTTGAAATAGCCGCTGATTTAACAGATATCTGGGTCTAAAAAGAAACCTCTGACCATTACAGTGGCGTGACAAAGTAACTTAAACCCATAACCACTTATATACGCATTTTGATGCGTTAATATCCCCTTAGAAAATCAAATCAAATTAAAGACCTTTCCTTTAAGATTCAAATTTTAAAGGCTTCATGTCCAACCCTAAGGTACCGATGAGCAGCATACAGCATAAAACCTAAACAGTATGCAAGTTACTCGCATGCTGTTCTGGTTTTATGCTGGTTGCAAAAAGCTATTTTTACTTTGGTTTTGAGCAAGAAAGGGTTAATTGATTTAGGAGCTCACTGGAGATAGTGCGGTCTCGCTTTAAGAACTGCTTTTATGTTTTAGGAGCTCACTGGAGATAGTGCGGTCTCGCTTCAAGGACTATGCAGTGAAGAAGCAGGATTTCCTTGGTGACGAGGACAAATACAAGAAAGTCCTTCAGCTCGTGCCTGATGAAAATATCCTTTTTGTAACGCATTGTAAATTGTGTTATGTGAGTGTGAATTTGTATGGCATATTGAGGTTTGAACTTGTATAATTTCTGTTTCTCTGTGGGGGCTTAGCTGTATACAGTGTTTTATCACATGCTATACCTTGTTTCCCTTGTAATATAACCATTACATATTTTTTAACCAGGTTTTCCGAAGGAAAAAACTGGTTATTAGATTGGCGAATGCGGGCGGGCTGGCGAGCTGGCTGGCTGGCGGGCTGGCTGGCGGGCGGGCGGAACAAGCTTGTCCGGGCCATAACTATGTCGTTCATTGTCAGATTTTAAAATCATTTGGCACATTTGTTCACCATCATTGGACGGTGTGTCGCGCGAAATAATTACGTCGATATCTCCAAGGTCAAGGTCACACTTTGAGTTCAAAGGTCAAAAATGGCCATAAATGAGCTTGTCCGGGCCATAACTATGTCATTTATTGTCATATTTTNACTCATGTCAGATCCTATATATATGAGTGGTCCTGTTATTTTAAAGGATTGTTCAGATTATTATTTTTAGAAATTGACTGGTTGAGTGTTTATAATTGCGATCTTAATGGACAGTGCAGTTACTGGTATATGGTGACTTCTGTTGTTGAGTATGCATAGCTGTAAAATCTGTGTTGTCCGTTATCCATTAGTCCATGCGTGAGTGTGTCCATGTGTGCATCAACTTGTTCTTATAACAACACACCCACATCACCTTTACCTCGTTTTGATCATGACATGGAATTTTTGGACTAAGACTCATTCAGAGGGTCCTAAATATTTGTTAAATGATAATTACCAGCTTTGTCCAATATCAATACCTTACCTATTTTTCACCATGGCATTGACCTACTTTTGTACTTGGTTAACCCAAAATCATGAGTTTCGTCGAACATCAGTGCCGCTAGCTATAAAGCTTTTATACTTAATAAATGTTATCCATAATCCTTGAACCCTTTTCAACACACCCACATCACTTGACTTCATTTTGATCTTGATATTAACCTTCTTTTGGACTAATCTAAAGGTCTACATTTGGTTAACAGTGGGGACAGTGGTCTAGTGGTAGGATGCTGGTCTACGGATCCCTGGTTCCAATCCCGCTCAGGGCACTGGATTTTTCTGAGCAAAAAATTAATCCCACGCTTGCTCCTCTCCACCCAGGTGTATAAATGGGTACCTGTGAGGGAAATAAGCCAATGTCCCGTCTGCAAACTGCGCCGAATGTAAACAGACGACTTATATTCCAGTGATTGGGGGGTAAATGTCAAAGTCGGTTGAATATTAATAGTAATCAGACTATAAAATATGCCTTTACCTGCCTTTACCTTTAACCAAATTTAACAGTTTGGTTAACATCAATACTTCTTGTTAAAAAGCTTTTATACTTTCATTCAGCACAGTGTATTGAATAAAAGTCCTGTCCTCATTTTGACCTTGTGATTGACCTTATTATTGACAAAGACTTATTCAAAAGGGCCTATAAATCTACACTGTAAAGGCTTCATCCAGGGGAATCAGCGTTTATTGAACGAAGCATCTTGTCTTCAACACTAGTAGCTTATACCTCCTTGAGTGTACAAGTCACTCAAACTTTGTTTATATGCCATAAAAATGACCTTATTTTCTTTCACACAAGTCACTCAAACTTTGTTTTTATACCACAAAAATGACCCTATTTTCTTTAACGCCTGCTGTACAGCTTGCTGAAACACTGGAGAGGGAGTTTCAGGGCATAATGAACACGACTCATAAACGCTGGCTCTGCTTTAAGGAATTGTGTGAGGAACGCAGGCAAAAGGTGGCACAGTTTAAAACATTTATCGTACTTTTTACCATGTATTACACGCAACCATGTATCACGCGCACACAATTATTTAATGCAAAAATGGAGGGAAAAAGTTTTCTAATAAAGAAAACTGGCAAATCAGACTTAAATTTGGTGGTCATTTTACTATTGCGCAATCGTATGATCACATTTCTGTAACATTGATAAGTGTCACACGTATACATATGTAGAAGGGGCTCCAGCCTTCAAATATGGGATAAAATAGCACTTGAAATTTGGGGATTAATGTCACACAATGTTATTGATAGGGGAACCGGAATTACATTTTTAGGGGTAAGTTTTATTTTTGGAGAATGGGAATTTTGTGGTCTGATGACATGTTGCCTATATTCAGGTTAAGCTATTGAATATACAAAAGCCCTGACATGGGTTCAACTATATTTCTGATGCTGACGATGTTTTGTCTCATTCAATCACCTGTTTTTGTTGCAATGCTATTTGAAAAGCATTATTGTGATGTGGAGCTGTAATTTTTGCTGTTAACAAATATGTTCCTCGCATAGTTCTAACACTCGCTGATCTTAACTATGATAAATTCCTAAATTCATACATTCCGCGCAGGCTAATCAGGGAGGACACTTCCGCTTTTATGGTATTGTTTCATTTAAAGGAAGTTTCTTCTTTGTAAAAATCAAGTCCAGACGGAAGGTGTCGTCCCCAATTAGCCTTTGCGGACTGCACAAGCTAACCTGGGACGACACTACATTGTAAATGCACATGCATTAAGCTGTTTCCCCAGAGAAAGGCTCAATTGAATATTTGCATAGATTCTTAAATGCTATCACCTTGTCTTCGTAAATTTTTGGATATCCTTGTGGTAATTCAAATGGACTATATTGTCCCACAAAAAATAATATCGAGCATTTTGTATCTCGTTAAATCTATGTTACCAGACCACATCTAGTGTTGAACTTTTGGCTATTGCTATAAGGAACTATGATTTTTTATGGGTTAACTTTATTAGCTCACCTGAGCACAACGTGCTCATGGTGAGCTATTGTGATCGCCTTTTGTCCGTCGTGCGGCGAGTGTCTTGCGGCGTCAACATTTACCTTGTTAACACTCTAGAGGTCACATTTATTGTCCAATCTTCATGAAACTTGGTCAGAACATGTGTCTCAATAATATCTTGGATGAGTTCGAAAATGGTTCCGGTTGGTTGAAAAACATGGCTGCCAGGGGGCGTGGCAGTTTTCCTTATATGGCTATAGTAGTAAAACCTTGTTAACACTCTAGAAGTCACATTTTTAGTCCAATCTTCATGAAACTTGGTGGGAACATGTGTCCCAATAAAATCTTGGACAAGTTCAAAAATGGNACTGCTACCCCCGCCTGGACGTCAATGTCAGCAAGGGAGTGAACCACCTCCTCAAGAGTCCCTTCTGTATACACCCCAAAACAGGTCATAGCCATTTTTCTTTGATTAAATATCTTTGGGCATCTCTTTGGTTAAACGGGGTCAAATGCATGTTCGTAAAGTGTCGTCCCATATAAGCCTGTGCTGTCAGCACTGGCTAATCAGGGACGACACTTTACGCCTACACTGGATTTTTGCTAACTTCCTTTAAACAAAAATGCAATAAAAGCGTTAAGTGTCGTCCCTGATTAGCTTGTGCGGACCGCACAGTCTAATCTGGAATGACACTTTACGCACATACATAAGGCCCCGTTCACAATACTGACACAAATCTTGAACAATTGCATATATACTAGGCCGCATGTCGAGGACATGCATGTTGTTCAACCATCTCATGTTTTCTGTTTTAAGCTTCATACTCTGTATAGAATCTGTCTCCTGGGTTGAACTACATACAGTACGTAGTGTGCTAGGGAGAATTTTTGAGAACGTTCCAGAGTTGGGAATAAACAAGGGGCCATTACTCCAGCTCATCATATCGTTCCTTTGGTCATGTACCAGTGTTTATTTTCACCATTTTGGAAATTCGGCTGGGGCCAATTGGATTAGGAAAAATCGCTTGTGTCGACTTAATTTTGGAAATCGTTGTTGTTGTTTTTTTGCTAACAAATACTTTAAAATTGAGAATAAAAATGTGTTAAATGTTAATTTTACTTTGGTTTTACTTATTCGGCTGGATAGGGAAATGAACCAAACTAAATGTATAATATTATTATTAAACAAAACCTGCGGTGTTTCACTGCACACATGTAAGGCTTGTCCTTGCAAAGCTGAGAGGACACTTTACACAAATGCATTAATGCTGATTTTTCCATTTCATTCTACATACCCCAAAGGAAAGATCTCGAATCACAAAAGGGGCGGGGTGGAAATACAAACCAGTCTTGTCACATTGTCTAATAATTCTTACTCTTGTTTATAAGGTTTTTAAGCATAAACTATATATTTTGTTGCCTTTTAAATTTCAACAGAACTTCATATTTTCTTGTTTGAATAGCCTAGAGGGGCAGGAGGGGTGAACCAAAAAAGAGGAAGGTGCAGCATCCTTCTATTTCACACGTAATCTTTTCCTAAGTAACACAATTTCATACATAAATATGAGCCTCTCTCTTGGAAAATGGGACTTTATGCATGTTCGTAAAGTGTCATCCAAAATTGGCCAGTGCTGCCTGCTTTATGGATTTTTTCGTTTATTGGAAGTCTCTTTCAAACAAAAATCAATACTAGGTGGAAAGTGTCGTCCCTGATAAGCCTGTGCGGGCTTCACAGGCTAATCTGGGATGACACTTTACGGGCATGCATTAAGCCCAGTTTTCCCAGAACGAGGCTCATAGGATTTTTAAATCCTACATCTGCACTGGAGAGATTTCATGTTTACTTGATCTCTTTCCCAGGCAGAGTGTGTGTGCCTATCGACCCAGAGAACATCGACAGCTTTGACCCTTTCCAAGTTCCAACCGTCAGGTGAGATCTTGTCAACTTGTAAGCAGTATAATTGTAATTATATTATTTTATCAATTATATATTATATGATATATTATAAAAATTATAGGTATAACTACAATTATATTTCTCACTTAAAACTGATACTTCTTCTATGGCATTGCAAGTATTGCTAACATTCATTTAATTAATACACCATGCTTTGTGTGAATCACACTGTTAATCTGGAAAAATAAGTTAATCACCAGGGCTTTTTTTCCCATCTTTGGGAAGCGGCCTTGGCCCCCTCATTTTGTGAAAAAATGAGTGGTGAACTTTTTCAAATTGTGAAAATTTGAGTCGTTAACTTCTCAAATTTGTGAAAAACGGCCATTCTCTAAGAAAGATAAAAAGCCCATATTAAATTCAAATGCAGACGAATTTCCTTTATTACGTCTGGTTACGATCAATTGAATCACCATTAATTNGGGGGAATAGCGGATATTGGGCTTATAGGTATGAATAAAAGGGCAATTTTAGAACTTGGGTGGGGGGAAATGTAGGTTCAGCGACCGGGAAACATAGCTGATAATCAGCTTCTTCGTCTGTAAAAATAAAAGCTTGGTTGTTCTATACATTGTATTTGCAAAATCAGGAGCAGAAATCAGACTTAATTGTATGTTTGAAATGATTCATCATTGTCTAATACACTATACTCATACAGCCATAAGTATGATTAACAACTGCAAACTCTCTGTGATATACGGTTGAAATATATTGCATATAGACATTATATTCTCATGAAGGGTCTTATAAACTTGTTATATACACTTGTTATACAGTGACAGCATCATCTGATTCAGGTCACGGAACAGAATTCTGGCTTTCTATAACTTTTGTTAAAACAGTCCATTAATTATGGCAATGTTGTGTTAAACAGTCCATTTATGATAGCAACGGTGTGTTAACCAGTCCGTTTACGATAGCAATCTGTGTTTACCAGTCCATTTATAATAGCAATATTGTGTTAACCAGTCCATTTATGATAGCAATATTGCCTTAACCAGTCCACTTACAATAGCAATATTGTGTTAACCAGTCCATTTACGATAGCAATATTGTGTTAACCAGTCCATTTACGATAGCAATATTGTGTTAACCAGTCCATTTAGGATATAAATGTTGTGTTAACCAGTCCATTTATGATAGCAATATTGGGTT
This sequence comes from Dreissena rostriformis, assembly GCA_007657795.1. NCBI lineage: Eukaryota > Metazoa > Mollusca > Bivalvia > Myida > Dreissenidae > Dreissena > Dreissena rostriformis. The sequence goes on from VMBQ01009538.1 coordinate 25,011, forward strand.
AACCTGTCCATTTACGATAGCTATGTTGTGTTCACCAGTCCATTTATGATAGCAATATTGTGTTAACCAGTCCATTTATGATAGCAATGTTGTGTTAACCAGTCCATTTTCGATAGCAATGTTGTGTTAACCAATCCATTTACAATATCAATGTTGTGTTCACCAGTCCATTTACTCTATCCCTGTTGTGTTCCAGTGCTATTGTGGAAGAGCTGAATACATCTAGTGTGGGCAGTGAGGAAGTCAAGAAAGCCAGAGGTGGGTGTTCAATAACACCACAATTCCATGTTTTAAAGATTAAAATTAGCATAAGCTTTTGTTGAAAAAAGTTTTTGAACTGATAGAAGCCAAATATAATGTTAACAGTTTGTGAATGTAATTGCTTTCATTTGACAAAAAGATAGAGACAATTTAGGGATTGTTTCACTGGTTGGTGATTAAGTCCTTTTGAATAAGTGTTTGTAAATATTATACTCTAGTGATATTTTGTGAAAGGAATTTCCTGAGATCAAATCAGTTTTCAGGAAAACTTAGAATTTTTCTGGGAGGACAACACCTTAAGTCGACTTCCTTTGAAGTAGGAAAAAAAGCCTCGCTTAAGTTATAAAAAATTATGCAAACCTCTTAAACTTTTCTTTGATGGCATTCACCAATGTGCACAATGTTTGTAGATTATAATCATGTGTCTTTCAAGTATTGGATTGACAAATGAGCCTTGCTCTGTGAAAATAAGGCATGTGCGTGAAGTGTAGTCCCAGTTTAGCCTGTGCAGTCCGCACAGGCTTATCAGGGACGACACTTTCTGCTTTTATTGTATTTTTCGTTTAAAGCAATACTCTTCTTAATGAAAATCTATTTGAGACGGAAATTGTCGTACCTGATTAGCCTGTGTGGACTGCACAGACTTATCATGGACAACACTTTACGTGCATGCATTTAACCCTGTTTTAGCAGAGCGCGACTCATATTCATGAATGCACATTGCAGATTACAACCAGACATCCCTCAAGCCGTGCATCGACGTGTTCATGAGGTTCCTGACTGGTCTAGAGAAGTCATGGAAAGGAAAGCTCATTGAGCAGAGTGGTGTGTAACCTATTACCTGAATTTGACATTTCTCGTTTCCATCATACAGGGATCATTTTGCATTCAGTCTTATCGACCTGTATCACTTGCTTCATCTCAACAATCCAGTTTGTGGTTCGAAGTTAATATCATGTTTATATAATAATATTTGCAGATAATCATTATGTTGGAGTATGAACGATATGTGATCAGTGCGTAGGTAAAGAGCCAAGTTACACTCAGCCATGTTGGTTCATTACATATATATTTTTTTTTTATGTTTATGTAGATTGTTATTAAAGAGCTTCTTAAAATTTACTTTACTTTCAGATATGAAAATGGAGTTCTAAAGTCAACTTTCATGTTTGTACCAATCTGTGTTCAACATTCAGTGTCATCAATACAGCAGTACCTCATCTGAGCTTCCCCATTAGGATGTGTATTCCTTTGGCATAAGGGAATTCCTGGTTACATCACAGCCACATAAACGCTTACGCTTACATCTGAACATATGTGTCGTGTTATGAGAAAACTGGGCATAATGCTTGTGCGTAACGTGTCGTCCCAGATTAGCCTGTGCAGTCCGCACAGGCTAATCAGGGACGACACTTTCCGCTTAAACTGGATTTTCGCTAAGAAGAGACATCATTTAAACGAAAAATTCCATAAAAGCGGAAATTGTCATCCCTGATTAGCCTGTGCAGACTGCACAGGCTAATCTGGGACGACACTTTACACACAAGCATTATGCCCAGTTTTCTCAGAACACGACACATATTATAACCAACAAAATTGATGTGTTATGATGAAAATGAGTCTTTCTTTGGGAAAACCGGGCGTAATGCATTTGCTTAAAGATCTCTGCACAGGCTTATCGGGGACGACTTTTTCTGATTTTATGGAATTCTTCGTGTAAAGCAAGTCTCTTCTAAACAAAAAGCCAGTCTAGGCGCAAAGTGTCTACCCTGATTAGCCTGTGTGGAAAGCGCTCATATATATTATTCTCTTACTGGACATGTGCTTGGTGCTCTGTGTGGGTCCCAAACAATTGTTACCGTTGCCCGTGGGTCAGCCTATTGGTGTCAGAGGAGGGAAATATTGGTGCCATCAACTATTATTCCATGTGCATGAACACAACTGTACAAAACATGTAGAAACTATATCAGCCTCACTCTGGAAAAACCGGGCTTAACCCTTTGAGCGCTAAAACCGGATTTTGAAGGCCTTTGCAAACAGTTTGGATCCAGATGAGACGCCACAGAACGTGGCGTCTCATCAGGATCCAAACTGTTTGCTATTCTGATAGTATTCTTTGAAAAAAAAATCGAAGAAAATGCTAATTTTTGAAATTTAGCAGACAACATTTTAGCAGACGACAAATTTCCCAGCATGCAAAGGGTTAATGCGTGTACATAAAGTGTATTTCCAGATTAGCCTGTGGAATCCGCACAGGCTAATCAGGGACAAGACTTTGTGCTTTTGTTTATTTTTCGTTTCAAGAAAGTCTCTTCTTAGGGAAAATCCAGTCTAAGTGTAAAGTGTCATCCCTGATAAGCCTGTGTGGACTGCACAGGCTAATATGGGACGACACTTTACGCTCGTTCATTAAACCCCATTTTGCCAGAACGAGTCTTATATATTTTTGTATTCATCATTTTGTAATTTATATAAAAAGAAAGTGTTATAAAACTGTGTCTTTTTTGTTGAAACTTACCTTTTACATAATACATAACTTTATATTTTATTTTGACATACTTGACCTATGAATAATTATTTGTAAGATGTTGTTTACAATAACGAATATATGAACAATTTAATGTTGAGGTTGTACAAATTATTATATGTTAATCTTTTTGCTCCAATGAAGTAATCATCTAATAACTGCCAGATCTTTACATGTAACAAGATACACTTGTATTAAAAATAAACAGTAAATTATTCAGTGTCGTTGAGTTTTTCCAATGAGTTTTTCCAATTAATACATTCATCGTTATGGTGTTTAACAATAAGTGATAGACATATCATTCGCTACCCCTACATTTTATCATACGGAACTTGCTGTTGATACTGGTTGTTCATTTAAGGTCTTTATTTAATAGTATCATTTGTAACTACCGTTCAAGAAGGTGATTGCGTGGTTAAAGTGTGTTACAACGAAGGGACAGTACTTACACCGGAGAAAGACATTTGGGAGGATATGACTGCACTTTGTTTTTCTTATCAGGATGAAATGTGTCGTGTTCTGAGACAACTGGGCATAATGCATGAGCGTAAAGTGTCATCCTAGATTAGCCTGTGCAGTCCGCACAGGCTAATCAGGGACGACACTTTCCGCTTTTATGACATTTTTCGTTTACATGAAGTCTTTTAGCAAAAATCCAATTAAGGTGGAAAGTGTCGTCCCTGATTAGCCTGTGCGGACTGCACAGGCTAATCTGGGATGACACTTTACGCACATGCATTATGCCCAGTTTTCTCAGAACACGACACAAATGTACTTAGGATTGGCAGACGTTGTCGAGAAAATCCTAATTGTACACATGAAAGAAATATAAATACACGGTTTGCTTCCGCATTTGACAGCACTAGCATGAAACTACTCACGTACCTGACATATTCAAAACCACGTGTCCGCTAGAATTGGCTTCATAGGAGGTTGTGATGTGATTTGTCAAAAAACAAACATGTTGCACACTTTAGTTTAAACATATTTATTGGTTCACAGTATAATACACTACATTCATGTGAATTTATTAAAAGAAAAACCTTTCGTGGATAAGGAGACAAGCATCTTCGATGCTTATTTGAGTTCTGTTCCATGCTGTAGTCACTAGAGAAGAACATGAAATATAGATCAGGTACTTAAGGATGCTATTGTAGCATTATCATCTTTTCTATGTCATTCTTGAACGGTATTGCTTTCTTCGACCCCAGTATTTTTTTTATTTATCTCCCTGTCGTAGCGTAAAATAAAAGTTAACACCTCTCGTTGTGCACATTAACAAGACCCAAGTACAGAATTCAACTTTTATGAATTGGTAAAACTTATTGAGTAATATTTCAATCGTATAGTATTCCTATAACAATTATAAACGTGTACACCTAACCACTACATAATTACTGAAAATTTAAAGCAAATAAATATGGAGGCAATTCATAACAATAAAACATAATCATGAGTTATACATAACACACGATTCATCATAACAGTTATCACATATTCGGCGTCCAAATTACTATTATATATAAAAAATGTAAGGCTATATCTGTATAATATATTTTTCATGGCTCCTTTGTCTTTCGACATTTAAATTACCCATCTGATGAGTAACAGATGCGACTATCTACTAGAGCCCATTAACCCTTTGCATGCTGGAAAATTTGCCGTCTGCTAAAATGTTGTCTGCTGAATTTGTAAAATGAGCATTTTCTCGATTTTTTTTTCAAAGAATACTATCAGAATAGCAAACAGTTTGGATCCTGATGAGACGCCACGTTCTGTGGAGTCTCATCTGGATCCAAACTGTTTGCAAAGGCCTGCAAAATTCGGTTCCAGCACTGAAAGGGTTAAGATCTTATCGGCCACCGTGCACTGGTCTACTTCACAAAAGTATATCTGGCGACAACCCGGGGGGAGAACTATTTTGGCTCAACAGTAACATAATCCCCTGAAAGGTCACAGGAGCAGGTCTGCCCAAAGATGCATTCGTGAAGACGCAGCGGGACCTGTAAATAAACTCTGAAATGCACGCACACTCACAGTTTACCCCAGTGATCTGCTATCTGAAAATTGCCGGTTTTACTCTATTAAACAAATGATATTGTAAGTGTGTTTGCATTATTGCGAAATTCACCTCAAATCGACGACCCGTATATGCCATTTTAATTCTTGCGGAACCTGTACGTTTGATACAAAGGAGCTCGCAAGTGCAGCGTGTATGGCTGAAGCATGCGCGTGTGTAGAGTACAAAGTGGAGCGTCGTGAGAAAACCGGGCATAATGCTTGTGCGTAAAATGTCATCCCAGATTAGCCTGTGCAGTCCGCACAGGCTAATCAGGGACGACAATTTCCGCTTGTATGGTATTTATTGTTTAAATGATGTCTCTGCTTAGTGAAAATCCAGTTTAGGCGGAAAGTGTCGTCCCTGATTAGCCTGTGCGGACTGCACAGGCTAATCTGGGATGACACTTTACGCACAAGCATTTTGCCCGATTTTCTCACGACGCTCAACTTTATTTTTAATTTAATTTATTACAGTTTCTATGTTACGTGCTCGTATGAATGTTCTTTGAAAACTTATATGAATTCTTTTCCATAGATGTTCTTAGAGCGTTTAAAAAAATAGCACATATAACCAGTTAAAGCAATTACCAATTTGAAGTGTTTTTACATTGAAGTGTGCATGAGCTTTTGAATACACATTCATTGCAAACATCCTTACCACCTGTTGCCGACAAAGGCTGATGACTTGAGAATTGAACGAGTTAGATTTTGACGCACTGGTATGTATGTGGGAGAATTACTAGTTTGCATACAGTCATATGTCATCATGCCTTTTTAACGTTCCTTGAATACTGTGACGTGAACCGACAAACATGTGGCATATGTTTGTTTTTGCGTACAGGCACATGTCATCGTGACTTTTTAACGTTCCATGAACATTGAAACGTGTATAGTCGAGCATGTGGAAAAGTAAGGTTTTTCTAAACTCAAGATGTGGCCGTGACTTTGTTGACGTTGCAAGAATACGTTTATGTTCGAACAATAACTGGTCCAAAATGGCTAGTAAATTTAATTGGCATGGCTCGTTTACGAGTATCCATTCAAATGAGTTCATGAATGGACGTCCGTCATTGAAAGTTTTAGATGTTTCTTGGTGTCGACAGCAAAAAATGATAATAACGATTTCATCGATTCTTGTTATTTTTTTTTATTTATTTTTTTTAAATATTATGATAGCTATTGTTAAAGTAACATGCAGTTGAATCGTTGCGTACACAATCAGACACATCCCAACTCAGCATACAACGTACTTCCGGTGATGTTATTAAGCGGTTATTTTGCCCCTGAATCGCTTATTTATTGATATATGCAGATATACGAATACACCTGCTTTGTGTCCTCAACTGAACGTTTTTTTCGGCCAAACGATGCACATTTGTGATCAAGAGACTCCGAAATGAGTAATATTATTAGCAACGCCATGCATATTAGTGCACACTTCATGATGCATAATGCGCCAAGGCGCAATATTACTACATACTTTAGTATTCTTCGGAAATGGTTGTAGAGAATTAATCCGGTGCCATTTTTTAACGAGAACAAAGAATGGGAAGATGATATGATGTTACATAAGAATGTTTTATTTCAGATGATATCACAAGGCTAATATATCCACACTCTAGCTTTTTCACTCTAGTTTGATCAAGGGATATGGCCTCACACACCCATCCCTTGCTAAACAAAGGTAGGAGATGTTAACATAATTTGCTAAGTGCTCAGTATTCGAAAATCAATACATGATAGTATCGAGAGAAAAGCTTTATATATTATGCGTATATTGATACGTTTGTCTGTATTGATTCAACTCATAAGTAATACTGATGTAAGTATTTTCTAGGGCTTATATTACTAAGTTTCATTTTCTCAAAACGTTTCTTGTGTTGCTTATGCGGTTGGTTTTTATTTGGATTGTATTTGGCTGGTTATTACAATTCGATGACGACGTGTACAGTCTGTTGCAAAGGTATGGTGACTTTAGCAGGTCAGGGTGACATATAGTGTTCTAATTTAAGTGCCATCGA
>VMBQ01009539.1:0-25463 GCA_007657795.1 Dreissena rostriformis
TCCATAAAAGCGGAAATTGTCGTCTCTGATTAGCCTGTGCGGACTTAACAGGCTAATCTGGGTCGACACTTTACCCACAAGCATTATGCCAGTTTTCTCAGAACACGACACATATGTGTCAATTTCACAATCCTACTCAATGTTCGTCAAACTAACAGTGACCTATTAATTAGTGGTCCAGGACGGGAAAAAACACCGCATCATAGTCATCCCTGTCTTGTTATTAACCCATTTATGCCTAGTGGACTCTCCCATCATTCTAAATTGGATCAATTTATTTCCCAAATTAGGGATGTCTAGTATTTTTTTCTATATTTAGAAAATTTCTTACAGAAATTCCTTTAAGCAAACAGCGCAGACCCTGATGAGACGCCGCATCATGCGGCGTCTCATCTGGGTCTACGCTGTTTGCCGCGGCCTTTTTTCTAGACGCTAGGCATAACTGGGTTGCTATAAAGATAGAACTTAAAGTGTACTTTGTAATTATCGCAAGTAATTGGTCGTGAAATCTTAAGATATTTACTGAATATCCGTGTGAGAAATCTTAAGATATTTACTGAATATCCGTGTGAGAAATCTTAAGATATTTACTGAATATCCGTGTGAGAATATTGGTCGTGAAATCTTAAGATATTTACTGAATATCCGTGTGAGAATTTTGTTGTATGCATGCATTTTGAACGGTTTCTTCGTGTTTTACCGACAAATGGTAATGTCGTTGAATCAACAAAACACAAACAGACAACGACCTACAGTCGAGTTTTCTAAATTAATACGGATATAAATATAGAGGAAATTATTTAAATATACCTAAATTAGTGTCATTATCAACGATTCTTAATAGAACATAAATTCAAAACGTGCGGTAATTCGCCAGAAAATAAAACACCCATTCCCAAACATTAATCATCTCATTACCTTTTTCATATATTTAACACATAAAACATCGATTGTTAAATAAAGATCACATTGATTTCAAACCTTGAGAGTGTTTTCATAGCGTATAATAACCGTATACAAAGCCAATATTTGACAAATATGCAGTCGTATTCAAATAATTATTTAACGATCTTAAATTGAATTGCTTACTGATGCATAGATATGACACACGTGGGTTATATAAATTGAAAACATGAATGCAAATTACAAGTGTATTTGATTGACAAGACGAATGATTACTTAGTTCTGAACAATCTGTTTAAAGGACATAGATCCGGCGGATATCACTTCCTGTTAACCAGATAAAAAGATATAATAATTTGTAAAGTCGAACTTGATTATTCGATTTTTATAAAACTGACGAGGAATGAAAATTTCAGCGACTAAAGAACGCTTACCTCGAATAAAGTAGAAATTTACATCAGATAATCCCAACCGCCGTCAGTTTATTTATTTAACGCCTTCACTTTATTTATTTAACGATGCACCACCGAATGTTGGGACTGCTTGTATGTCAACCGAGTTTGAACTCGCGTTAATAATAAAACCTGTGAACAAGTGCATTGAAGTCACCGCGAATTCAAATTAAAGCGACTTCAGAACATTTACCTAAAATCAAGAAGCAATTTACTTCAGATAATCCCAACCGCCTTAAATGTATTTATTGAACGCTGCACCCCTGAATGGGAACACTGCTTCTCAACCGCGTTTCTTCTTGTCAACCGCGTTTCAATTCTCATTCATAAAGAAGCATTGCCTGCATGGATTATAACACGTGTCGTCATGAATGTGCTTTAAAAGGCTTCTTTATGAATGGGCTAGATCAGATACAGCTACGTACGTACCAATGAGCTATACTAAAAGTGAATCTCTGAAAGTGTATTTCCGAATAAAAACTAAAACATATACCAAGACTCCACCATCCAAGCTCAGAAATAGCACATTTAAACACAAAGATTGTCAAACGTTCTGATAATAAAGATAAATGTGACGTTTAAGTCCAAGATAAATCAGAAAGTAATACCAGGATCTAACGCTCACCGTGGTGATGTCTGTAATTTCCAACTGCAGCATTATCGTGGTGCTTGTTGAACCTTATTAATTGCAAGTCTTGTTATTGGTCAGCTACTTTGCCCACATAAGTACTACTCATTCTATAACATGTCGATTTTGTAAACGCACATTCTCTTCTCACCCTATTTGTACTGATTTGTTTGATACTGTACTTTGTAAAACTCGCTGAAAATGTACGTTCTGTTCGTATTCTTTCACTTCGCTAGCGAAAGAGTTATTGACATGTTGTTAACTCGCATCAATAAGATTATTTACATAGTTTGCACACAAAAATCATAACTTTCGCAATCCACATTTAGTCAAGGATGTTTCAATTTCAAACAACGAAAAAAGTGTGTGTTTTTTTACAAAAGATCTATGGCATTTTATCTATTCCTTCTTCAAAGCAGCACATTTAAACAAAACACAAACATATATCCATTCTGATCTGGTAGCTCCTGTTTTAACGAACAACCTCAATGGATAAAATACTAACTCCGCATTGAAATTTCTGAAGTAGATCTCAAGGGTCAGCAATAACTTATCTCCCTAAAACGGTGCCAACTCTTTGCCATAAGAGACGATAAATCACTCGTACATGAATCGTATCAACTTTCTTGTTTATGACCCATACTTTTCATTGAAATGTACGAGTATAAAAATTGAACTCACAGGACGTTAATATAAATTAGGCATAGTATTTCATGAGACCATTTCAAATAATATATGAACATAGATGTTTTTGTAATTCTATACACGAAATAAAAGTAGCTGTACATTCCCATGACGAAATGTAAGAAGGGATATGCATATTAAAGTATCTTTAACCCATTTATGCCTAGCGTCCAGAAAAAAAGGCCTTGGCAAACAGCGTAGACCCAGATGAGTGAATCATGCGGCGTCTCATCAGGGTCTGCTCTGTTTGCTGTTTGCTTAAAGGAATTTCTGTAAGAAATATTCTAGATATAGAAATAAATATACTAGACATCCCTAATTTTTTAAATAAATTGATCCAATTTAGAAGGATGGGAGAGTCCATTAGGCATAAATGGGTTAAGGCTGCAAACCGATATGCAGTGGATATCTTTTGATAAAACCCCATAAAGAAACTTAAGCCGGAAATGGTGTACATACTTATTTGACATATACAGCGTTCTTTATGGTGTTTTTTATATATCAGCAAATAATAACAAAAACACCATGACATGAGCCATCATTTTATCTATTATTGCTCAAATGCATCATAAACCACGCATATCTGTCAATTTCTTAATCCTACTCAGCGAATTTATTTTTCACAATTTGGAAAAGGACCGGTACCACGCCGATTGGGAAAGTTCGCGTGAAATCCTCAGATTGAGAGTTTTGGGTCTTTCGAATTGCTTGATACTTAATTGAACAAACCGATCTAAGTGTTATTTTACATGGCAATTGGGAATTTCGTATTTTTTCCTTGATAGGGAAAGTGCCTTTCACGGGTATTTGATAAAGAAGGAAAAACATCGCTACTCCTCAACGGTGGTCCCATTACATTTCCTCTTAATTAGAGGACAAGGGCGATATTTGCAACACCCTTGTGGTCGATGTTTGGAAACTGTACTTAAAGTTTGCTTTGTAATTATCGCAGGTACTAGGTCGTTAAATCTTGCGGAGTTTACTGAATATCCGCGAGAGACTTTTGTTGATGAAATATACCCGTATTTTATATGAATTTTACCTGTACAATTTTCGGTAACGACAGACAGACAGTTTACTTTGACTTGTACAATGTACATCGTCAACAACACATACTGAAAACCGTACATTTTGTTAATTGTGAGAGGAACAAAGCTTTATGCATATTTATAAATCATTTACTAAGCGAATAAAGTGGCGTGAGTACAAATTAAATATAACCACAACAAAAGAAAAAAGAGGATGAACAACTAAAGCATTCTTGCATTTATAATAGATGTTCGTACGGAGTTTGGAGAAATTAGCACATGTGCTTGACAGAGATAGCTCCGACATGCGTGATGTCACCAAGCGCCTTGAAACCCTAGAGGGTGCCGAAATAAGAAACAGTCTTCGAATTTTTGGCCTTCCAGATGATGAACACGAAACGAATGATCAAACCAAATTGAAATTTACTTCTGACATATATAATGTCGCATATCCTGATGGTTCCCTACAAGGCGATGCTCTTATTGATATAAAAAGAGTGGGTAAATTCAGTCTGAACACCCCCGGATGGTGCTAGTTAAATTTAAAACGTTTGATATCAAGGCAGAACTGTTTAAAATACGCGATCGACTCCGTGATAAAGGTATACGCATATCCAGTGAACTCACTCAGTTTCAACGCTCAAAGGTCCGTGAGCTGCATCAGCGTGGCATAAATGCGTACTTCAAGAATGGTGTCCTCTATCAAAGGCAAGAGTCAGTGGAAAACAGGGTCACCTTACAGGCTAGGCGTAAGGCTCAACACCGCAGCGACACCACAAACAACGGACAACCGACGGTTCCTAATAATATCAGCGACATTCCTTCAAATGTAGACTAGGGTTGTGGCCAAGGCCCTCAGTGGTCAAATATCTCTTTAATGTCATGGAACATTGCAGGACTGAGATCTAAACTAGTTGATTCATCATTTCTTACACTTATATTGCAATATGATATTATAATTTTGCTAGAAACATGGGAGTCCAGTGACGATGCAATTAAGCAGATTCACGAATTATCTAGTCATACATGGTATTGTTCACCATCTAAAATATCTAAACGAGGTGGTCGAAATATGGGTGGTGTCCTAGTAGGAATTAGAAACTGCTTTTGTGCCTTCGTGGCTCACGTAAATTGTTTGTTTGAAGCTGGATTGGTTTTGAATATTGATAAACGTCTTTTTAAAACATCAAAAAATATTATATTAATTGCAACTTATATTGCCCCCGATTCTTCCCCTGCTTACGACCAATGTAGTGTCAAGGGTATAGCAATTATTGAAAATCTGTTATGCGATATGAATTACGCAGAACACCATATTTTGCTGGCTGGTGATTTAAATGCCAGAACAGGACAAGAACCTGATTATATTGATGTTAACACAAATTTGCAAATATTTCAAGATTTAGAAGAAATATTCTTTGCAAACCCTAGTATGCGTAAACGTATATCAAGTGATCTCCATGTCAATAATTACGGTCAAAATTTGCTAAATCTATGTAAAGTCTATGAATTGTTTATTCTCAATGGTCGGTGTGGAGAAGATAAAGATAAAGGTAGTTATACATTCGTTAGCTCCAACGGTTGCAGCGTCATTGACTATTTTGTTGGTAGTTCTGAAATATTTGATATTGTGCAAGACTTGTTTGTTGGCAATGATTGCTCATCTGACCATTTACCTATTGTGTTAAAATTAAAAACAAACACGTATGACTTTGATACTCCAAACCAAAACCATAAACATATTGTAACCATCACCGACTTTAGTACCGAAAATATTGCCATCTATAAAGAAAATTTACAATCGATAATATATGATGATGGAATGTCATTCACGTTTGAAAATACATGCATGTCAATTAACGAAATTGTGACAAAATTTGAAGACGTCCTATTAAATTGTAATGAGCACTCAGTATCCAAGCGAAGGCGTTGTGTACAACGTTTGAATAAATCGAATTGGTTTGACCGGGATTGTAAGAATTATAAAACTGAAGTCAATAGGGCTTTGCGAAATTTTCGGCGCTATAAAAGTGTCACTGATTTAAATATTTATCTGTCAATTAAAAAATCTTTTCGCACTATGTGTAATAAGAAACGTTATGAATGCAAAACAAATGTGATAAATACGCTTTCTAACTCAGTTCGCGATCAAAAGGCTTTTTGGATGAACATTAAAAAGCTGCAAAAAAAGGATATAAATAAAACAACTATATCTTGTGAACAATGGTACAACCATTTTAACACACTTTTTAATGGACATACTCATGATACAGATGTCACAAATAATGATGTTAATATTGTCGGAGGAAATGTTAATATTGACGAATTTCAGGATGAATTATTCAATTCTCCTATATCAGATCATGAAATATTAGAGGCAGTAAAATGCTTAAACCCTTCTAAAGCTAACTCTGGTGTTTTACTAGCTAAACATTTCATATACAGTATTGATATTATTCTACCTTTTGTTAATATTATTTTGAATAAGATTTTTAGCACAGGTTACTTCCCACCAAAATGGGCGTGCTCTGTAATGATACCGTTATATAAAAAAGGACCCACAAATAACCCTGACAATTACAGGGGTATTACCCTTATAGATATTTTCAGTAAAATATATATCTATATACTAAACAAAAGATTAACGTTCTACGTTGAAGCATACGGGCGCCTAACAGATTCACAAGCCGGTTTTAGAAAAGGGTATTCAACGATAGATAATGCATTTGTTCTTTACGCAATAATCAATAAATATTTATGTAGAAAAGGTAAAACTTTATATGTTGCTTTTGTTGATTTTAAAAAGGCATTCGATTACGTCGACAGGGGAAAATTATATCACACGCTATTAACAAATAACATCAGTGGAAAATTGTTAAACGCCATAAAGGGTCTATATACAGAAGTGAAAACTCAAGTGAAATCTCATAATACTTTAAGTGACATAATTCATTGCCCTATGGGTCTACGGCAAGGCTGTAATTTAAGTCCAACATTGTTTTGTCTATTTATAAATGATTTATTTGAATATCTTAAAAGCAAGCACATACGGGGTATACAACTAACGCCAGATGATCTCGAAATCTTTATGTTGCTATTCGCTGACGATGTTGCATTAGCATCTGATACTATTTTTGGACTACAACAACAATTAAATTATTTACACGAATTTTGCATTGAATATAAACTAGAAGTTAATGTTCAAAAAACTAAAATAGTTGTTTTTAAAAACGGGGGAAGGTTATCCTCAAGGGAAAATTGGTATTATGCCGATGAAAAGTTAGAATGTATTAACGGGTTCACTTATGTAGGCGTATATTTTTCATCAACTTTGTCAATGTATAAAATGTCAGAAAATATGGCTGTTAAAGCAAAACGTGTAATTGTATCGCTGATATCCTCTTTGTATGAATATATGCCTATGCAATATAACTGTTACTTCAAGCTAATTGATGCTAAGGTTATGCCTATCTTATTCTATGGCTCAGAGCTTTGGGGACTAAAATCATTTGATGCTGTTGAACGTGTTCATATATATGCTTGTAAGAGATTTATGTCAGCACCATTACATACATGTAATATGGCTGTACTTGGCGATTGTGGAAGATATCCTGTGTATATTTTTACATGTAAACGTGTCATAAAATTTTGGTTGCGTATGTTAAAAATGACAAATACTAGGAATGTAAAAAAATGTTATGAAATGTTAAAAGTTTATGATGGTTTAGGTTATAAAAATTGGGTCACATCATTACGTGAACATTTATTTTCTGTAGGATTTGGTTATGTCTGGAATGAACAAGGTGTTGTAAATGAAAATATATTTTTGTTCCATTATTTTCAACGCTTGAAAGATGTATTTAAACAGTCGTGGTCACAATCGTGCAATGATACTTCAAAATTGATAACCTATACCGGTTTTAAAATAGATTTTGAATGGGAAAAGTACCTTAACGTTCTTTTAATTCGCAAATTTAGAAATGCATATGTCCGCTTTAGAACATCATCACATCAACTTATGATTGAACATGGGCGATACATAAATCTAGAACGAAACGAAAGGTTATGTCCCTTGTGCAAGACTACTATTGAAAACGAATATCATTTCTTACTTGTATGTTCTTTCTATGAGGATCTTCGTGAAATGTATATTCCTTCCAGGTTTTACGATCAGCCAACAATCAACAAATTTAATAACGCTATGACCTCGCGTGATGAAAATATTATACGAAATATTGCCATGTATATTTACTATGCCTTCGAAAGACGGAAAATGTTGTTAACCTAAACACCTGTTTTGCTGTACCACTATTGAATTGTATGTGTTCATATTGATGTTATACCTGTATGCATTTTGTATGTGTCTATGTTTATGCACGGGCCGGTGGCCGTATAGCAAATAAACTAAACTAAACTTTTAGTGATTATTTTACATAAACTAAAGGCATACATTTATTAGTTCTGTTTTATTATTCGTTTGCAGTAAACTTAAATATTTATACATAGATGGTATTTTATAACAACATTTTTTAATGTTGTTGTTTTTTTCAAAACCTATCCTCCAATATTTAAAAAAAAACTTGTTCAATCACAGCACACTTGTTGATTTTTCCTTAAACCTACACATTATACCGATCTTTAAGCATTTCCGGTAACAAACATAAACATACTAAATTAACATACAATTTACGTTTATTTCTAGGTAGATATGTACATCGTATAATTATAACATTCGTTCGTTTAAATCGGGTTGGTTATGATAAGCCATAACAAAATATCAGTCACTTTTTTACAAATTATTAAGCACAGAAAACCGTTACGTAATTCAATTGTTAAATGAAGATGTCATTCATATCGAAACCTTGAGTAATTATTTAAGATTTTCATCGCTTATAATTGTAAGGTGAAATTTTCCAAATTTGCATCAATCGTCGAACTATAATTTGAAAATTTCAACATTTAATTGCTTTCCGATGCATAGATTTTTTTACATGAAGGCAATATGATTGAAAACATAAATGCAAATTACAGCTGTATTCAATTGAAAAGATAAATGCATACTGCATTATTATGGCAAGCAAACATTCCCCCAACATAATAATATACAGTTATTAAACAAATAAGTTAGCGATGTATGTACAGAAATGTGTCAAACATTACAAACTAGGCGTAAGAAATATCGTAAATATGTTTAATCTACACAACAAAATAAACGTAACTGCAAGAACGCATGCACAATGTGCAAAAAGTTAAAAAATAGCATGTTCTGACCTCTTTGCTGAAAGGGCACGCGATCTCGTGCATACAATAATTAAAGTCAATAAATAAGTAAATCAATATACGTTGTTATACGTGTTTAAAACTTACAAAGAATGCCCTTATGAGAGACTTAAACTCGCTTACCTGAATGCAGTAAACAAATTAACTTCAGAAAAGTCCAACAGCGTTCAGTTTATTTATTTAACTCTGCACCACTAAATGGCAAGAGTCCGTACATGAATGTCAAACCGAGTTTCAACTCTCGTTCAGACAGACATCTGTCGCGCATGAATTGTCACGCGTGCCGCAATGAATGTGATTTAAAAAACTTTTTCTTTGCCTTCCGGATCGCAATTTTATTTAGCTTTTTCACGCACCAGCGTAGCAAACAAAATGAATGGACTAAGACGCGGTTTTGGTCGAAATTAATGCAATGTGGCAATCAGGAAAGCGAGTTACTCGCCGGATGGCTTGAAATATGCCCCTTTGATTCAAGACATGTAACCAGTATGGGCGACTGGGCTATTGACCTATTTTTATTTTGAAATGCATTAATAAGAAATACCATGTTACCAATGCGACTGATATCTGATAGCAAAGGTCGTAAAAATGACACTTAGGCGTCGAAGTGTGAAAACGGAAAATGAAGCAATATAACAAACGATTTAAATATGACTTTTTCACAAAAAGTCGCTGACACAGATAACGATTATGTGTAATAAAATCACAATATAAAATTGTTTAATTTTCTGAAATAATATTTAAATAATATTTATATTTACACGAAGTGACACATTACTCGTTTTTCTATTGAATGATTGCATTGCAGTTCAAAGTTACCCTTACATCATCCACACATACAATTTCATAAAAATTCAGCCTTTTCATAAATATTTGTTATACTAGTATATACCAAACGAATATGAACATACAAGTACTTGCATTAATATACCATTTGCTGAAGTATTCAAAGTGTAACACGGACGGAAGTCTCATCATCGGTGAGTATCTGCTCATCCGATGTTAGATAACACAAATAATAAATTATACTGATGAATGTACATATTCTTATATAACCATGTACTGGAATGGAATGCATAGAAAAATATCCTTGAATGGGGGTGTACATTCATTAACATAATTACCCCAGTGCCCAACAAATCATTGGTGTTATATAGTAACAATGTCAAGTAATGACTTTCGCGATTCATGTAACAGGCAAGGAACATCATCGTTTATAAAGGGGATGAGGATAAGCGGGCTACGATCTAAAGTAAAAGTGATTATCCTCTATAGTGTAGATTGTCATGGGAAAATATGTGTGCGATGTCAAAGTCCCAAGTTGTAGCATGTCTGGATATCACTTTCCAACTCGATTTTTAACCAGCCACCCCAATTAAATCAACATCTAATATCAAGCATTGATCTTCATTCAAATTTCAATATTTTCTACACTTTCAAATGACTTCAAGTACTTGTAAGGGGCATCCCGTTTGTATGCATGACATGGGTTGAAAAGGACGTACGGTAATCTGTTCAGGTCATGCGTTAAAGAATGCAGTGAAACTTATATTACATTCACACCCCCAATTTAATTTCAATAAGTCAAAATATAATCGTATATACACGTGCATGGGTTCTACGTATATAAATGATGTTTGCTTAAGATTTCATGAGGATATATTAAGAATATTTATTCCAATGGATGGTCGGACAAACTTAACATTGATCAATCGGATAAATGCTATTCAAGGTTATCAGAAATTATAGAAATTATTTTTAGGGGTGTATGATCACCGTGCTTGTGATAGTCATATAAAAGTGTATCATTCTAAATAAATTGTTCTTTTCTTTATGAGAACTAAATGCAAACAGGTGATGTGTTTGTGAAACACTATGTCCCCTTTTGAGCGATTTTGACCCATATATTTGACCTTTGACCTTGAAGGATGACCGTGACCTTGACCTTTCACCACTCAAAATGTGTTGCTCCATGAGATACACATGAATGCAAAATATCAAGTTGCTATCTCAAAAATTGCAAAAAGTTATGGCCAATGTTAAAGTTTGCGCAAGCAAACAAACCAACAAACAAACAAACAAACCAACAGACAAAGCAAAAACAATATGACTGGGGGACACAAAAATGCCAATCGTGTTATTCGTCCACTACTCTGCACTAAGAAACTCTGCTTTGCTGAAGCCCTCGGGCCAATACTGCCAAAGTGCGCCCATACGGGCCCACTGCACACCATTACCACGAAATTCATTGTCTTTAACAGGTCTAAAATACTGGGTTATCTAATATTATCTAATATTATCGCGAATATTCATCATCGCATCTAACACAATGTTACAAATGCTATATCCTTTAAGTATCTTCCGTATTGCACTGGATACAGCGATATTGGAATGTTTTCATAGGATGAAGCTACATATGACATTACATACGACCCGTGCGAAAGTGTTCTGACATTTACAGCTTTCTTTATGTTGCTTTTGATACGCACGGATAATTACCAAAATGTGATAACACGAAACAATACAATTATATTGGATTATATAACACACATTCAATTACAACAATGCCTTCTGTTTGTCACAATATTGATCGCGCCTACACTGTCTTAATTAGAGGCCAGCGATGACAATGACCTCGTCTTGGTGGTCAAGTTACGCAGACCTTCGGTCAGTTGACAGTTGACCACTCTTACTTTGTACTTAACGCAGATATTTGGTCGTTAAATTGCATGGGATTAATCAGGACCAGAATGTCGTTAGATGGATCATATTGCATGTGGGGAATTTTTAAACTACTAGTATTGTCCCATTTATTTAGATTCAACTGTTATTGATTGTGAAACAAAAGTGCACAAAAATAGGCAATAAGTGAATAACAAAATATTATAAATGTCCGAAACTTTATAAGAATGTAAGTCGCAATCATACGAAATGTTTTAGATGTACAATTCCATTCTCTCTAAAAAAAAATCCTATTGATTTACTGG
The DNA here is from genome assembly GCA_007657795.1 of Dreissena rostriformis. NCBI lineage: Eukaryota > Metazoa > Mollusca > Bivalvia > Myida > Dreissenidae > Dreissena > Dreissena rostriformis. The sequence continues at coordinate 11,963 of VMBQ01009539.1, forward strand.
AAGATTTGTTGTCCGTTGATTTATCAATCGCACATTCTCGGCCCTTTCCGTCAAACATCGGATAAGTACGATAATCTGCGAGGGATACCGAATGTTGATTAATGTGCACTCATCGCCAGTCATTTACTCCTAGTATTTTAATCAAGACGACATTTGCGATACCGTTTTTATACGTATGTACGTACGTTGGGGTTATAATTTGGTCGTATTATGTTTAACAATGAAAACGACCTGTATGTTATATTGATAGTTGTGTGTATTTTAATAAAACGCTTCTTAAATGTTGGCTTCGTTGTGCAAAAAAAACGTTGAAATCTTGCAACGCTAAGTGATCATCCCTATATCGTTTTGTACAACTTTGCTGGTAGTCTTACATGTTTTAGTCTCATATTTCGAACTACAAAGCCCGCTAAGCAAATAATACGAAGGAAAAGCAAATATTTAGAAAACCCCGATCACAGCAAACCTCACCTGACATTTCATTCGCAATTATAGCCAGCGAACACAGAAAAACATCATCAAATGATTCAATGAAATAGTTATACCTGTATATACTAAACATTGACTGAACTATCAAATCCACCAATATGAAAATATTACCGTCAACCCCAGCTATAAGCATAATTGAAGTGATTGGGAACGACGAACACTAAATGAACCAAACAGATCAGGTATTAGTTTTATAATAACAAGAGATGTGTTTGTCAGAAACACAATGCTCCCCTACTGCGCCGCTTTGAAATAAAATTGCTATATATCATTTGGCAGGTATAGAAATTATCTCACTTTAAAGCTTGTTACTTCCCTATAATTTTATTTTTTGACCTTTGACCTTGAAGGATGACCTTGACCTTTCAACACTTAAAATGTGCTGCTCCATAAGATACACATGCATGCCAAATATCAAGTTGCTATCTTCAATATTGCAAAAGTTAAGGCCAATGTTAAATGTTTTCGGACGGACACACAGACTGACAGACAGACAGACGGACTGACAGTTCAACTGCTATATGACACCCTACCGGGGGCTTAAAATTCATAATACTATCAGTATCTGTTACGGAAGCTAAAAGCAAAACAAAGGACGATAAGCAGTGGACATACTTAGATAAAACTCTACGTACCAAACGTAAAACGGCTGTGCTGCCATATATGACATGTACAGCGTTTTTTGTTTTGGTTGTGCTAACAACTATTGATAACGAAACCACAATTGCCTAATAAATGACTTTATTTATTATTCAGCACATGCATTTACAACAACTACACATTTGTGTGGCGTGTTCTGAGAAAACTGGGCAAAATGCTTGTGCGTAAAGTGTCATCCCAGATTAGCATGTGAAGTCCGCACAGGCTATCCGGGACGACACTTTCCGCCTCAACTGGATTTTCGCTTAGAAGAGACATCGTTTTAACGAAAAATTCCATAAAAGCGGAATTTGTCGTCCCTGATTAGCCTGTGCGGACTAAACAGGCTTATCTGGGATGACAATTTAGCACAAGCATTATGCCCAATTTTCTCAGAACACGACACATTTGTGTCAATTTCACGATCCTACTCAATGTTCGTCTTACTAACAGTTACCTATTAATTAGTGGTCGAGGACGGAATAAAAACACCGCATCTGGTGATTATTGATTAAGCTATAAGCTCTTTTTTCTGCTGTTTTTTTCTTACCAATACAAAATATTGCTGATAAATAACTGATTTTAATGTATCTTTTTTATGCATAATGACGTCGTTGTCTTTGAATCTTAACGTTGACTCTATGTAAGCACAAAGTCTTGTAGTATTCTCACCAGACTGTTGCTCATTTGGGACGTCTAGTTTTTCTCTGTATTTTGTACATAACATTCACATTCTTTAACTGTAAAATAATATCCTTCTATAATCGTTTTTATTAATTAACGTTATAATATAAGACGAGAATGTGTTCAATTTGTTCGCCCCATACAAGTTGAGCCTCGACAATAAAGCTCGAAACTCGCCTTATACGAGAAAAAGGCGGCCAATATGGAAAAACACGGCCAATACGGGAAAAGGTCGGGCAATACGAGATTCAGCCAATCAGAAACCAGGAAAAACACGGCCTTATATGAGAGTCTAAAATTTCGACAATTTTGCACGCCATTTTGAAGTTGTATGCTTAGTTTTGGTGCAAAAGTTAAAATCTTTAAAAATATAATATTGCAGTTTACCGAAAGGCTCGCGACAACAATGAGTTACTTCATACCATTATTGGCTACAGCAATTTTCACAGTTATCAATTATTATGTGCTGAATATCATTTCCGGCTTTAGCAGACGACACAAAACAGCAAAAATTGTAAACACTTGCGATAATTTAATTTGCTGGATAATATTATAAAGTTAATTAATAAAAAAATCATTAATTAGTTGAATTCATATTGGCTTTGTTATTGAGCTTCAGACAGCCGTATTGGCCTTCTTCCTGTGGCCTAAGGTCAATACGGCTGTCTTCAGCTCAATAACAAAGCCAATATGAATTCAACTAATTAATAACATTATATTACATCTGAGTAGCTGATTAAACTCCAAAGATCACCTCCCCCCTAACCCATTTCTTATAGTTTTTCTCTGACGGATTCCCCAATGTTTCATGAAACTGTGTAATTACACACTATATATATATGCNAGAATATTGGTCGTGAAATCTTAAGATATTTACTGAATATCCGTGTGAGAATATTGGTCGTGAAATCTTAAGATATTTACTGAATATCCGTGTGAGAATATTGGTCGTGAAATCTTAAGATATTTACTGAATATCCGTGTGAGAATATTGGTCGTGAAATCTTAAGATATTTACTGAATATCCGTGTGAGAATATTGGTCGTGAAATCTTAAGATATTTACTGAATATCCGTGTGAGAATTTTGTTGTATGCATGCATTTTGAACGGTTTCTTCGTGTTTTACCGACAAATGGTAATGTCGTTGAATCAACAAAACACAAACAGACAACGACCTACAGTCGAGTTTTCTAAATTAATACGGATATAAATATAGAGGAAATTATTTAAATATACCTAAATTAGTGTCATTATCAACGATTCTTAATAGAACATAAATTCAAAACGTGCGGTAATTCGCCAGAAAATAAAACACCCATTCCCAAACATTAATCATCTCATTACCTTTTTCATATATTTAACACATAAAACATCGATTGTTAAATAAAGATCACATTGATTTCAAACCTTGAGAGTGTTTTCATAGCGTATAATAACCGTATACAAAGCCAATATTTGACAAATATGCAGTCGTATTCAAATCATTATTTAACGATCTTAAATTGAATTGCTTAGATTTTTGACACATGTGGGTTATATAAATTGAAAACATGAATGCAAATTACACGTGTATTTGATTGACAAGACGAATGCTTGCTTAGTTCTGAACAAGCTGTTTAAAGGACATAGATCCGGCGTATATCACTTCCTGTAAACTAGATAAAAAGATATAATAATTTGTTAAGTCACTTCCTGTAAACTAGATAAAAAGATATAATAATTTGTTAAGTCGAACTTGATTATTCGATTTTTATAAACTGACGAAGAATGAAAATTTCAGCGACTAAAGAACGCTTACCTCGAATAAAGTAGAAATTTACATCAGATAATCCCAATCGCCGTCAGTGTATTTATTTAACGCTGCAACACCGAAAGTTGAGCCTGCTTGTATGTTAACCGAGTTTGAACTCGCATTAATAATAAAACCTGTGAACAAGTGCATTAAAATCACAGCGAATTGAAATTAAAGCGATTTCAGAACGTTTACCTAAAATCAAGAAGCAATTTACTTCAGATAATCCCAATCGCCTTAAATGTATTTATTGAACGCTGCACCCCTGAATGGGAATACTGCTTCTCAACCGCGTTTCTTCTTGTCAACCGCGTTTCAATTCTCATTCATAAAGAAACATTGCGTGCATGGATTATAACACGTGTCGTCATGAATGTGCTTTGAAAGGCATCTTTATGAATGGGCTAGATCGGATACAGCTACATACGTACCAATGAGTTATACTTAAAGTGAATCACTGAAAGTGCATTTCCGAATAAAAACTAAAACAGAGACGCAGACTCCACCATCCAAGCTCAGAATAGCAAATTAAATAGCAAATTTAAACACACATATTGTCAAACGTTCAGCATTGTCCGACGGTGCAAAGTCTGAATCTATGTGTGATTTCAGTGGTACAAATATATACAATCCTAGAAGCAATATGTTAACTAAACAGATACTAAAGCTTGTCTAATAGGTCATATTTTTACGCATTAACTCAGCATTCCACATTCTGTAACCGATCCGCATGTCGGCCATACTTTATCTCCTCCAATTTCTGCCATATGTGTCGTGTTCTGAGAAAACTGGGCATAATGCTTGTGCGTAAAGTGTCGTCCCAGATCAGCCTGTGCAGTCCGCACTGGCTAATCCGGGACGACACTTTCCGCCTAAACTTGATTTTCGCTAAGAAGAGACATCATTTAAACGAAAAATTCCATTAAAGCGGAAATTGTCGTCCCTGATTAGCCTGTGCGGACTGCACAGGCTAATCTGGGATGACAATTTAAGCACAAGCATTATGCCCAGTTTTCTCAGAACACGACACAATTATCTCCTTCAATTTCTGCCATATTACTGTCCCACACGAGACGATTACTCTCACTTGAATCGTATCAACGTACTTTTATATCCATTGTGTTCAAATGTGAATTTCCATGACTATTGCATAATTGCTTAGCAGCCATTTGTGATTTAATATAGACACCGTGTTTTTTGTAGTTTTATTGATGAAATATAAGCACATAACCGTATATCAACTAACCATCGCATCGGAAAAAAATGTAAGAAGTGATATACTTAAGTGTCTTCCAGACAGCAATTTTGCAAACCGATATTCCTTCTAAACATCTCTATACACGAACGTTAGTCAACTGGTTTGCACATATTGTTCACATTAATAACGTTCATCAAGTTGTTTTTGCTGACCGCATTTGTGGTCACTTATCAGTGGTCATATATTATATGTACATTACGAAAACGTGATGACATGAGACATTATTTTATACACGTTCTGGGAAAACCGGGCTTAATGAATATGCGAATAGTATCGTCCCAGATAAGCATGTGCAGCCCGCATAGGCTTGTCAGGGACGACATTTCCGCTTTTATGGAATTTTTCTTCTAAATAAAGTCTCTTATAAACGAAAATCCAGCCTAGGTGGAAGGTTTCGTCTCAGATAAGCCCGTGCGAACTGCACAGGCTATTCTGGATAGATACTTTACTCACGTGCATTCAGTCCGTTTTTCCCAGCGACCGACTCATTTAGATTTAACTCCACTCATAAAATAACAACAACGTATGTGCGTCAATGGCACATCCCTAAACAGTGCTGATCCCATTAACACTGACCTATTAATTAAAAAAAAGGGAAGAAAATGACCCTAGGGGTCACGGTTCGGAGTCCTGTGGTCAATTGACTACTCCTGCTTTGTAATTAACTCAGGTATTTGATCGTGAACTTTCAAGAAATTGACAACGGCGGTCAAGATTTGGAGATATCTGGTAATTTGATCACTCGTGCATTGTAATTGAATCAGGTAATTGGTATTGCGAGGCTATCTGAATATCAGTGTGAAACTTTGTCAGATCAACCATTCGTAGCATTTGGAACAATTGGTTCATGTTTTACAGGCAAATGGTCTTGTTGTTCAAACAAATATCACAACAAATTGACAATAGCCTAATTTCAAGTTGTATGGTTACTTTGACCGCCGTATCCTTGAATTTAAAAGCATTAATTTTCTAAAATGCACGAATTAATATGACATCTAGCTATGTACTTAGCATAAATATCAAATCATTTCGAGTAAATCGGAATATGATTCACCAGGAAGAAAGGTGTAAAAAAGAGCGTTGTGTTGTCTATTTAATTAAATAAATACACACGTCAAACCGTTTGTTCTTAAGGAAAGAATATTTCATTTTGCATGTAAGATTAATTGTTAACCGATCTGTCATAAATATGCGGCTAGATTCCATGTTTATTTTAAGCTTTCACGATGCACTGCTTATCGATGCATACATTTCCACGAAGGTTATAATACAAAAAAAAATAAGCAAAGTGTACTCGATCGAAAAGATGACTATATACAGCATGAATGTGGCAGGTTAAAATTCACCAAAAACGACTGATATTAAAAATCATACATATTTGATGATTTAACTCTGGTGGCATAAATGCAAGAAATGTGCTGAAATGTTTACGATGTTTTATCACATTCTTGAACAGGTAGCTAATGCCGATGATACCAATACCTTGGGAACAAATAAAAAATAGAATCAATAAAATAAAAGTAACGTTATTTGTTAGACGTTTATTAAAGTTACAAAGAGTGCACATTTAAAAGACCTTAACACGCTTACCGTAATATATTCACCTAATTCACTGAAGATAATCCTAAACTCCTTAATTCTATTTATTAACTCTGCACCACTGAAATGCGAGACTGCGTGTATGTCAACCCGAGTTTCAACGAAATCTACCGCGCATGAATTGTGAATTTAAAAAGATTATTTCTGCAAAGCCAGTGGTAATTTGATCTAGTCATTCACATACCGGTATTTAAGGTCAAATGGAAGCAAACAAATGCTTTAAAACGCGGTTGGTGTCGATATTAATGCAACGGGGTTATCGTGGGAAGCTGGGTTGCTTTTCGGATGGCTCAAATAGAATATCTTGACCCATCCGCCCTAAAATGTACTATAGAATATCTTGACCCATCCGCCCTAAAATTTACTATAGAATATCTTGACCCATCCGCCCTAAAATTTACTATAGAATATCTTAAAAGTGTTTAAAGGCTTAAAGTGCTACCCAATGCATAGCGTTTCAAGCAACGTATTTTAAGCATTTGTTCTAAAAATCTTCTCAATTATTATGTAGCAAGTATTCTCCACAGAGACAGGATAACCGGCATATATTACAGGCATTGTTAAATAACTACATTATATTAAAACCAAAAAGTATACAATAGGTTATCTTAATACATTTTGGGAACTTTATACGTGTCCTCCTCTGTGATAAATTACATTAAGTTATAACATTGTGTCACCCAAACAAAAGATTATATTAATTACAACCACAAAAATATAGATTCACTAACACAACAAGAGCAATATTGTACACGTATTAAAATTTAACTACAAACAAAAAACACTGTATATCTATATATATATCCAAACGGAACTTTTTTATTTTAGCAGCCTAAGAACGCTTACCTGAAATCAATGTCTTATTTACTTCAGATAATTCCACACCATATGTTTAGCTTACCATGCACCACTAAATAGAGAACTTACGTGTTAGTTCAACTTACATTAAATTAAAATTAAAACTTGTCTCGCATGAGTTATGACACGCGTCGTAACGAATGATTTTAAAAGCTTCTTTCAGCATAAGTCTTATCGCAAATTTGAAAAAGCTACATAAACACATTTGTTTAAATCAAATGAAAGCATCATTATATGCACTTACATCTATTAACTAGTAAATAAGTAATCCACGTGCAAACACGGGCAGAGTGAATTTGTAGGGCCAAACAAGTCTTAGAATAAATAATATACTTTGGTATACGAAAGGAAAACATTCAGCAACGCATTCACGTTTAGAAATAGCGCGTTATAAACCTCTGAGCCTCGTTCTGACGAAACCGGACTAAATGCATGTTCGTAAAGTGTCGTCCCAGATTATCCTGTGGAGTCCGCACTTTCCGCCTTAACTGGATTTTTGCTAAGAAGAGACTTCCTTGAAACGAAAAATAACATACTGCACAGGCTAATCTTGGACGACACTTTATACAAATGCATTAAGCCCTGTTTTCCAAGAACGAGGCTCAGTTGATCACTGAGTTTCACGGACACAGAACGAAATTGTTTATACGCCTCTATGTTACAGTCGATTTATAATCATGACCGATTTAACAAATAAGTTACTTTTTTTTGCTTTAAAAATGCTTATGTTACTGTAACTAGACGACTCGCATTTATACATGTGCCCTTAAATTTAGTACCTCCAGCCTTTAAGGTCACTAAGAAAAGAGCCTCAAGGCGATTAAATAATGTCATTGTATATTGAAGAGACATTTTTACTTAAGAAATGTCACCGAATTTTCCTTTTTATTGTATGTGGTATTTATGCGACATAAAATGTTACCAAAACAAAATGATATCTGATTTGTTATGGCGATAATCAGCGGAAGAGTGTGAAATAAAAAGCCAATAAAAATCGTAAATGACTTTTTCACACACAAAAAACGTCGATGACATACATGATAATTATGTTTAATAACATCATATGTTTTTTTTTAATTGTAAATATGTATATTCATGGTGCATTCATTTGAAGAGTATTACACAAACAAAATGCAACATAACTCGTGATAGAATACAGCTTGAAACGTACATTCATCATGTCAAAATAAACTTTACCCTATGAATAGCTTGTCACAAATATTCAGAATTGTTTAATTAATGTTTGGTGCAAAATATGAACTTGTTGGCCTCATTTTCTTTTAACTCATAAAATTTGCGTAAGAATTTCGGTTTAATTTATGCTAAGTTCAATTAATGAGTCGTTGTGGCTTTACAAGTGCTTATGCTGACAAGGTTAAATACGCGTCATTGTTACAGTATGAGTGATGTACTTCATAAAGTTGACATTATTACATCAACATTATTGAAATCTATGGACAATTTCAATATATGGTGTTTCATACTTTGTACAAGGTATGACAATCAACGATGAAAATCGTTTTTATATAAGTTTAAATTAAAATAGCAATACAATTAATAGATAAAACTAAAAGAAACATCGAACCGAATACAAATGTTACCAATTGTACAGTTAAACCATCACATCGATAGTATAACTTAACATGCAAATTACTTTCTTCTTGATCGATATAAATTTGCACAATTTCGATTAAGTATTATCGGATTGATTTTTACAAAGTCACCCGATAAAATAAACACCCCCAATAAACTCTAAAATACCATTCACTTCCTTGAACATTTTATTTTTACGCTATTTTTAATAAACTCATGTTGTGATACATCGAGGTTTGCATGAATCGCATCAGTTGATTGCACATGTCTTGTTTTTTAAAAAAGGCCGATACATTAACTCACGATTCGCACCTACCGAATAAATTTCAAAAACTCAAAACTCAAAACACAAATCTATAAATAAATATATACCCTCCGCGTCGATATACATGTACGCGAAACGAAATACAAAATGTGAATTCCCAGAGCACACAAAGTACTTAGTTTAATATGCATTAATTTTGTGATACTAAAGTGAAATCAGTAAGTCTATACAATTCTATATTCTTACATCGTTTTAAATATCAAATCCACAAACGGTTGCTTTTTAATTGTAAATGGTGTGATTTAGGAGAATAAAAAACGAACATCATTACGTTATTAAGTATGCAATCACAAATGTATGGTATTCCATGTCATCACAAAATAAAACAATTGTTATTATGCTCACCGTGCTAGTGATAGTAATATCCAACTTCAGCATTTCTCCAGACAGTTTGCTTTTGAAGCGTATGTAGGTTAGGTGAACGCAAACAATCTGTCGCTTTTGATTTCTTTTCTATTGCTTTTCACAAGAAGGCACAATACATATACCATAAGATCTCGTCACAATACATCGAAAGCCTTGCAACGAATTCCAGTGTACAAATTGAAGTGTCCAGTGCAAGGTCTGGACTTATCAAGAGGTTGCTTTAACATATTCATAAAAAGCAATCATGTAATAACATATCCCGGAACAAAAATGATAGATTTTACTGTAAAGCCGTGCAATGTCAAACAATATGTCACTTTTGATCGTAATCAATTGATTTGCGCAAGGAGGCACAATAACATTACGTTGCGCATTGTCGAGTTCACATAATCTTCAAGGCTAGGCTCTTAAAGCTGATTACTACATGTTTAGAACACATTGACACTCTCAATGGCTTTATAATCTGGATATGCTTTGCGATCTGAATTGTCGTTTGTTCATGATCTGAATGAGTGCGTTTTGTGTTCTCGATTTCTTTACCTTACACAAGAATTATTCGAAAAATTACTCTTTGTAAATCCACCGTTGGTTTGCTCAATCCCACATCAACTCTGATCCAAGCAGTGATGTGATATCAGATCTTGTAACAACAATCAGAGATTTTAATGTCAAGCAGTGCAAGGTCCAAAATAGGTCCGCAAGTATTTCAAAAGAACGTTCAAACTGCATAAGGAGATTTAAATCTTGACCAAGCTGATCTAAGATGTCTAGTTATAAGTAACAGCTTATGTACCTTTTTCAGCGTTTTACGGTCTGAAATCGATCTGCAATGTTAAGTATTTTATATAAAGCTTATTAATGTTACCAACTTACAACCACGAAGGAGTCCATTAATCAATCGTACTGGAATCGGATCAAATTACTTGTAATACCCCTTGTATTTTAATTAAGAGATATAAAAAAATGAAATAAGGTGATGGTACATCAATTAGTGATTGAAATTGATAAAAACGTATGTAATATAATATACGTATCAATAGTTTTCTTTTTAATTAGTTGTGCTTAGTTAACTGAATAAAGATGTGATCATTTTGTTACATGAAACATACTTCACCTAGAGTTGTTTTAACTTTTTTCCCCAGGTTTTAACCGGCAAATGACATTTGTACACAAACAAAAATAATATAAATGTACGCCACAAAATTGGCAAAATGTAAGTATTTAAATGAAAATAATGATCATTAGTGAGTATAACTATAAACGTGCCCAAGACACGGGAATCTGAAATTCTTACCATCTTATATGGTAAACATTGCATTTCACTAATTATTTAAAAAAACAGAAGACACATTCTTTTAAAACGTGTTGGTTAATTTCACAAACAATTTCAATTTTATCTACATGTAATAGAAAGCTTACCTTAAATAAAGGAGCAATATACTAAAGATAGTCACGACCTCCTAATCGTTTGATTTATTCACCCTTGCACCACTAAATGACAAAACTTTCTGTATGTCAACCGAGCTTGAACTCTCGTTAAACATACCGCGCATGAATATTGTCGCGTGTCGTAACCAATATGACTACAAAAACGCGTCTTTATCTATGGGCCAGGTCGCATCTTCATCTAGCCTAACACATAACAGCATTTTAGGTCAAATGAAAGCAAGAATAAATGCATGAGCCGCGCTCTGGGAAAACGGGGCGTAATGCATGTACGTAAAGTGTCGTCCCAGATAAGCATGTGCAGTCCGCACATGTAAATCAGGGGTGACACTTTCCGCCGAGACAGATTTTTCGTTTAGACGAGACTTCCTTTCAACGAAAAATCCCATAAAAGCGGAAAGTTTCGTCCCTGATGGCCTGTGCTTTCCAAGACCGAGGTTCATTTGTATGCATGCATACGATGCATTAAATAACATACATTTGTATGCATGCATACGATGCATTAAAATACATACATTTGTATGCATGCATACGATGCATTAAAATACATACATTTGTATGCATGCATACGATGCATTAAATAACATTCATTTGTATGCATGCATACGATGCATTAAAATACATACATTTGTATGCATAATAACACACCACACATGTGTATGCATGCATTCGATGCATTAAATAACATACCACACATTTGTATGCATGCATTCGATGCATTAAATAACATACCACACATTTGTATGCATGCATACGATGCATTAAATAACATACCACACATTTGTATGCATGCATACGATGCATTAAATAATATACCACACATTTGTATGCATGCATACGATGCATTAAATAACATGCCACACATTTGTATGCATGCATACGATGCATTAAATAACATACCACACAAGAAGCACTGTTATCAATAGATGGAATACATCAAAAGTGCACACAATCTGACATTCAACGTGCTGCATTTGTATCTCTTCGTGCAGTTTTATGTTCGATTCAAGGACGTAGTGCAAATTCATATGCGCCGCCATGCGAAATATTTTTACGGTAACAATACCCATGTTATGCTGAAATTTCAATAAGGAGTTAGTGAATTGAGAAAGAAATGAGTTACTCTGAATAACACTTTTGAAGTAAAGAAAGTCCCACGATTGTAAACGTGATTTATAAAGGACTTTGATTTATTTCTGCATTGTCCGTGCAAGTCTTTTCATTTTCTCGCTCCGTATCTTGATATTAAAGCATTTGCGCCAGACACAAGTAGCGGATAATTGTTGTAGTTTTTATTTGAGTTTGAATAGAATTTTATTTTGTTTTCATTTGAGTTTGAATAGAATGAAATGTGTGTTGTGTGTGGACGGCCTTGAATTACACAATAGACATTGACAGTACACTTAAAGTTTAAACGCGGAACAGTTTCGGTATAAAGAAGAGGATATTAATGTTCTTAGATAAAATCACGCTTCGAATCATTATTGGAAAGGGAGACGATGCACAATTTCATGGGCAAATGCGCGAATAATAATGTGCACATAGTCTCTCTTTTCAATTATTATTTAATCGCTATCATACTGAAAACAAACATATTTATATTTCTTCAATATTATTGAGTATGTTTTACTCATAAAACGAACTGAACTTTACATTAATTGTAAAGCGTTTACCACTTAGCCGTACATTAAATAAGTTAATTATGTCTAGAGTTATAAAACTTGGTACAACGAGATACGATGAAAAAAAAGAATAAATCGGAATTTCGCTATCACATCTGTCACAGTATTTTTGCGTTTTGTTTGTCCGTTTCATGGTTGCACCCATTTGTAGAGAAATCTTGTAAACTTAATATGACCATGTAATTTATGTGCACACTTCTGAGCGTAATACCTTATAAAACAATTTACATGTAAAACAGTCGCGGTATATAAACTAAGACTAGTATAGCTAAACGATGCATCAAATACGTTAGCATATCTTCGAAGTTTAACTGTATCAAGACAACTCCCAATTTATGGCTTTTAAAAACAGCAGTTTGATTAATGTCAGCTCACCTAAAGGTAATGGAGCCATTTGTTTTATGACATCGATCTGAGCTATGTGTCGCCATTAAGTGTGAGAATGTCACAGGCCGCTAATGTTGGTACAGGTCCCATCAATCACACTTTCCGTGGCAGTTTAAGAGGGTTAGCTTTCAGTTCATTGAAATTTAGTTGACGATAAACCATGTCGCAAATAGAGTTTATCAGCATACCTAGTTAACCATGAACCATTATTTTTATTTCTGCAGTATTTATTCATCTTGTGATTCGCGGAATATATGGGATATATATATACTATATATATAGAAAAAAAGACATACACAGTAGGAGAAGTGGTGGTGGCGGCGGTTGTGGCGGTGGCGGTGGCGGTGGCGGCGGCGGTGGCTTCGGCGGTGGTGGTGGTGGT
>VMBQ01009540.1:0-30065 GCA_007657795.1 Dreissena rostriformis
ATCAGATTATAAAACAAATGTTGCAGTTTCGCTGTTTATCTTCAAATAAATAACAGTTTGTTTTGACTAGCTTCATTCAAACACTTACATTCTCATTCATCTCAACTATATCATAACTGTTTAAAATAGTTTCTTATAATATTAAAATAATTGTGTTTTTCAATGGTGGAGATTTGCGTTTTCTTGTGCTTTGCACATATTTATGCAATCATTTTATCCGTCATTAAATACTAAATATAGAAGATTAAGGGCAACATTATTTTTGAAATAGTGCCTTCATAGTGTTATAACTAAATTGTGCGGCTATGTAGAAATCAAATACGATCATCCTCTATGGATTCAATCGCAATTTAAGTTTCGTACACTGATCAATTAATTGTGTTTGATTAAATAATGGATGGTCCGGTATTCGTCTTAAATCATGTACTAGAATTGCTGAATGTAGTTGTCCGACTTTTAAAAACATTATACTACTGGAAAATGAAACTTAATGACATCTTTTTCCAATGATTATCTAAAACAGTCAACGCATTTTGTTCATTATTCGCAAACAAACATTATCTGATTGTTCTGTATTATCGTTATGACGCAAATTCTGAAATGAGGCACTGAAACAAAATACCACCCCATCAGATAAAAAGTAGTAGATTAAGTGACAGTAGCATAGCAGTACAGTTGCAGTAACAGTAGTAGAAGAACTAGTAATATTAGTAGAAGGAGAATAAGTATTAGTAATCGTATTAATATTATTCTTATTAGTAGTAGTGGTGGTGGTTGTAACAGTAGAAGGAGTAGAAGTGATAATTATTAGTTAAAACAGAACTTTTTAGTTTTGCGAAACATGTGAAACGTATTTCGTACTGTGGAAATATCAAAATCTCTGAACGTCTCATGTTACTAAAAAAAATGTTTCAAGCGTCGGTTATCGGTCATTAAACTTGTTCTCCAGGAAAATATATAGATCGACGTTTCGTAATATTATACGTTTACGTTTTCTCAAGAACAAGCATTCAACTTGTACGTTTTGTGATACATTTTGGGTCAAGTGCAAACTCCCTGGCGCATTTCTACAGAAATCACAGCTCCATGCAGTAACGCCATTTTTAATAATGTTATTATTTTTTTGTATCATGTTTCGCATTTGTTGACTTGTAGTGTAAATGTAGTTAGTCAGTTATCTAAAATACACGTGGATTTCAATAATAATAAGTCCTTTATTAAAATTGCTGTTATGCCATTAGCAAGTACATTCTTCGAGCACTGAAAACCGAAACGTACAAAATACTTATGATACCAATGACATCTGGTTCGATCTTGTTTTGACCTTGATATTAGAAACCCCCAATGCTGACATAAAACACAAAACTACAGGTAGTTTACTTTTGACCGACCTTTCTCGAAATACCGTATTGAATGCAAAGTAATGCCGAGAAGTAATAATGACACGAAATATCGATAGCATTAGAAATGTTTTTCAAAAGTCAAGAAGAAAAGTGGCACATACGAATTGTCAGTATCTGTCTCTTAAGGGCTGATGGCGTTCGCAAATCGATACGAAAACTATCACACTGCGATTAAAATGTAATAGAATGGGAGCATTTAAGTGTGCTTTCTTAGATCTGTCACGCAACGATTATTGAATGTTCCATGGAATTGATTTTCAACAAAAGTTCCGAAATAAATGGTTTAAACGAGAATATTAGGACCATCATAACATTTTGCGTGTAAAACTCTAATACAGGTCTGAATAGAGAAAACGGTGTTTTGATGTATAAATGAGAGAAGTTATTGTAACCGATTTACAAATTGATTAATGACACATCTGAACACATGCGTTATTAACATGCTTTATTACCACGCAGTTTTATTGCAGCTCCATTTCTCGGTTTATACATATTGTACATGATGGCAATATAATTTATGTATTGTTTCCCTGTTTGAAGACACATTGTAAGTTGTGTAATGTAGATCGAATAGTTTGGACAATAAAGCGAATTGAAATTAGCTATATTCTCCACCGTCAATCTAATTACCGTTGTTTTCTCTGGGAACGTCACAAGATTGTCATTGTACAATGTTTAGACTAGTAACCGACTTGACGTTTTTTCTCACATGCACATGCATGACTCGGATTATTTGATGTTAACTAAAATAAAGCAAAAATAAGAATAAATAAGCCCCGAGTCATTCACACATAATATTAAGAGTGGAAAATCAGTATGTATCTCCTTTCTTAACCTTTGCAATCAATATAGTTTTTTCGAAATAAAGAAGCATGTGCAACAAATCTGAATCTCACGTCTAAATATAGGAATATTGGCAAATCTGTAATACAAAACAAAAACCTGTTTCTTAAATAAATTAAGTTCGTTCCACTGTCGATCACTCTTTGTATTAGTTGGCAGGAGTAGCGCATAACCGTTAGCAGTTGTAGCGTAAGATTGACAGCGTTTGGAATTGACGTCATCCGTCAAGCAAATATCATCATCACACGCTGGTAAATGATAACAGTTGATTAAAATCGTTGAACTGAAAAGCTATAAGAGATGACCTTAAACCCGCTATACCAAATCGTTTGATGGAAACATTTGCAAATGTTATTAAACGTATCTCCGATATGTATATATTATTCAATAATGTCAACTGAATTCATGGTATGATCACTACCTTTTAACAACATGGACTGCCTACTGCCTAGTCTAACAGACGTTACCACGAAATTAAAATATCATCAGCACGTGCTGATTAATTATGATAACTGATTGAACTGAAAGAGAGAGGGGATAACTTCAAGATAGAGTTTGTTCATTGCAAAATGTGATTTTGTTTTACACGAAGCCTTACTGTATGTTCGCATAGATTTCAATATAAACGATTATCATTCGAATACGTTTGATGCGTGTTCCAAATTGACAGTTACCGCATACAAATGATAACACATCATCATACAATGCTGCTTACAGGCATGTGAACAATATGCACTTTGTTTATATTCTCGCTATTCAAAATAATTAGAACAATTTGAAACGTTAAAGAATTACTACAATTATAACTGATATAGAATTATGCAAGGAACTTACACTATAACGATGTTTAGTTTAGCTAATAAATTCAAGAGAATGCAAAGATAAGTTGTCAATTGTATTGCCTTTAAAAGACGTTCATATTTAATGACGTTTTGCTTATTAGCGACGTTGTTAGTGTGTGCAATAGTTTCTTATATTGTATTAGGAGCATTATTGGCACATTATACACCATCTCTAGTTTCATTTATGTGTATGCTTTTAAAAAGTGAATCGATGTTTCTTTTCCAATCTTGGTGCAACTGATGATCACATACGCCACCTTCGTACAACTAGTGAAAAGGTCTAGCACTACAATTCACAAATATAACATTGACCTGCTTATTCCAAATGATTCGCTGTGGACAGCACTGTGAATGCCGATAGGATATGATGCTTGTTGCTAATTGTATTTACACTAAATATGAATTCATTTAGGACATGTTCAGTGTTCAAACGTCAGTTAAACGGTTCAAACTTCCAATGCGATTAATTGTTCGAAGGTGCTGATCATAATATTACTCTAGTAAGCTTTGTGTTGTTATAATGTATCTTCTCGTTTGTGTACTGGATCAGTTGACATACACAGTGCCCCGTTTTATTTATTACAATTTCCTCGGTGACAAAATCTGATGTGCTTTATTTATCGTTAAGTGTACTCTGCAGCGAACACAGCGGAGCTGCAGTTACTAGCTAATTTGTAATAGTGTTACTTACGTAATTATCTTCTTTTCGTGTACAACAGACTAAGGTCCGTTATTTATGTTTATATCCAAATATCAGTTAAGCGGTCCGATAAAATAGTATAGTGCCAGGAGTTTGCAGGCATGCTTTGGAGTTGATGCCCGCTCAGTTTTTGTGTTGTTTCGCCCCACTGCTATGGTCCATTAAACGTACTCGCTTTGACTAATTAGTCGTTATAATAAGAGCAGGCCCTCAGTATACACAGTGCTTTTTGAATTTGCCTTAAATTACAGAGGTGGAGTACTTCAAACCCCAAGTGCTTCGATTCTTAGAAAATGAAGCAGAGTGGAATAAGAAAAAGGCCTACTTGGCAGAAAAACGAAATAAACACGTTCCTGAATATTTAAATGGTATTCATGTGAATTTCTACTTGTATGTTCTTTATGAATTATAGTATGTATACATTTGAATCAATTATGTAAATGCGTTGTTTGCCTGTCTTTGCCATAGCTTATATTTGCTGTAAATGGCTAAGAAAAGTTGTTATTATTTTATAGTCAATACACTTTTGAAACTCTCAACTTTGTAAAAAGTTTATTACTATAATTATAATACAATCATTAATAATAAGTACATAACATTACAAAATGCTGATATTTTATAATAACCATCACACTAATACCACTTTTTTTTTCTCAACATTCTATGACCATGTTGAACCTAAAGCACATTTTTACCATCAATACCTTCAACCTCATGTAATAATTGAACAACTACATATGTACAGATATTATTTGATCATTAAAGATTAATGGACCATATACTTTAACAAAACATATTAAACTCGTTTTACATTCCTAAAACGTGTAGACCAATATGTTTTTTTTTTACCAATAACTTTTTTCATGAGAGCAGCATTCAGCTTTAAAAGATGTGCAACGTGCAGCAAAGTCCTTCTCATGTGTTGAGTTGTAAAAGGGACAATACTATAGGAAGATGAACATGTAAGTTGGAAATTAATCATCACAAACGAACGTCAAAAGTGTACAACTGTAAGAAAAGCTCGCCCTGTAAATTTGGAAATTATATCAAGCTCAAACACATGAGCATCACTTTATGTATTTGTAAACATTCTATTAATCCATGAATTTCTCCAAGAAGTTGTTTATATAAACACAATACAAAAACAAAACTGTCTTAATTTGTCAATGCACTAATACTCGTAAGCAAACTTGATAAGTTTTTGCGAGCCGCGTACATATTGCGTACGCATTTGAGTTATTATCGTCCTTTGTCTGCTGTTTACAATGCATGATTTCCATCCAGTAATTCCGAATCAAATTTACTCGAAATACTCGGTTTCTAGAAAATAACCATCTGAATTGCCATTTCTGAACACAGACAAACCGAACTATTATATATACGGTGTACTTTCGAATTCCCACTATATACGTCTTAAAATATTGAGATGCCTGATACTTATTCTGACATATTTTTAATTTGGAGGAGGCTTACATATTTCAACATCGAAGTCCTTTTTCTACCCAATCTATATATGTAAGGTTTTATTTCTTTGGATGTGCTGACCTTTTGACATGTTGCGTTATGTCTATGTTTTAAATTCTATGAAGCTTTAAAGATCTAGTGACTTGCTAGTACATTGTACATTAAGCAATTCGTTTTCAGTTTTGGGATTTATGACTAAATTAAAAACACATCATAAGGACTCTACTGATAAATTGACTGTACTTCATCTTTCAAACGTTACTCAAATCATCGGCATTCTTCAAACAGTATTGAATCTACTTAATCGTTGGCTCTCAGAACCACGAACTCTCCACACAAATCATGGTCTCAGTTTAAATAATAATTACTGACTCATCGCTCAAATTGACACTATACTTAAATAATGGACTCTGAATTTAAATCAGGGACTCTCTGCTCAGATCATTGACTCTCTGCTAATGTGCTCGAACGGGTTTGAGCGATCGTCCGTGCTTCTCGTGCTAGCAAGGTCACTAGTGCACGTCATCTACATCTCAAGCTCTGACAATCTGTGCTCCAGTTGCCACTGTTGTTGGTTGAGTTTTGACGCCATCATGGCATTTTCCGACTCCACTGATTTTAAGCCCCTCATGAGGTTCGTAATTTCCGATACAAGTGTATTATGGGAAGCATCGGCATAGGTATTCTGATTAGTGGGCACTGAACCGTAACTGTTGGCCATTGGCTTAACGGAGGCTCGTCGCAAATTTGACGTTCAATTAGATTGGTTTGGGTAAAATGATCCTTTTCTTGACGCGTCAGATGCATTTTTGCGGCGACGTAGAAGGTAAAGGGAAATTTGGCGAAGCACAAAACTGCGGCTTAAAAAAAAAATTGCTGATGTGATAAGCTGTTGGTTGGAATGGTGGCAACAAATGGGGCGTACGGATAATGCATGTGTTGATATTGAGCCGGAAATCTTGGCCCCGTGTCGAGCGTAGAGTCACGTATTGTATTATCACCAATATTACCAAACGTTGTCACAAAAGGGCCGCACACGTTTGTTACGAAATGCTGCGGCATCTGTTGGTACTGACCTGGAAAATGAATCGGGAACCCTGGCGTCAGTGGCGGGCTTAAATGGAACATCAGTGCTTTCCCTTCCATAGTGACCGGCGAACGAACTACGGGCGACCCAGTTAAAAACGAAGTGACACTGGAAACAGTTCGAATTTGCGTCTCTTGCACATGTGCATCGTGCGCCAGACGCTGACCGGATGTTTCTGTGTAATCCGTTTTTGCGGTAACACCGGTCGTTCCCGAGTTCGAATTTATAACGTCATCTTTTCCAAAACTATATACGTCACCTAACGTCGTTTGAGGAAGTTGCATGGAAGCACTGAGGGTTGGCATCCCGGATGGGAGGGTGTGATGTCGGGTCATGATAGTGCCATTCAGTGGTGTTTTACCCGTGGACTCTACCAGTTCTGGCGTACTCTTGCTGCGCTTAAGGTCAAATGTAAAACAAATAGTAGTTATACAGGTTTACGTAGACTTTTAAGCAAATACAAATTACCACTGAAACATCGTCTTATTGTAACAACAAATACACAGGTCCCGGTAGATTTCAGCACTTAGGTCTAACTAAAACTGAGTCGGAATCTTACTGCGAATAAAATAATGGTATGTATGCAAAGCCAAGATCTGTGTAACTATGAAGTTGGTAAATGACGAAAATACAGTATAATGTTCAAATACTATTGTATTATCTTAAAAAACCTCGATCTGAGAGAAAATTCTCGAAGTTGAAAAATAATCATGGGTCAATGTATTAATTCAAAACAAACAAAGGACCTTGAAGCTTCTTTGTATAGGTGTTGACCCCCGTTTTCGTCAGACGAATCACATAATGTTATATAATTTAGTGTGAAATATTCGAATGAGTAAAAAGTTCGGCTTGAGTCAATTTGTTTTCAATAGTACCTTTAAACCATATCTTACCCGTTTCTATTAGTTTCTTCTCCGTTTTCTTAAGACGCATAACCGCAATCGCCTCCAGTTTCACACGCGCGGCGGGATATTCCTTCAGAACGTCCCAGAGGTCCTGCTTTGACAGTCGGAAAAGATCTGAATATCCCAGGTAGAGAACAGAAGCCGTTCGTCGATTTCCAGAAGTGCCCATGTTGAGGATGATTATTTGTCCAAAGTATCTGCCCGGTTTTAGAGTCGCTTGGACCGTCTTTCCGTTGTCTCCGACGGCGTTGAGGCGCCCCCTGTTGACTATGTACATATCGTTGCCAACTTCACCTGAAACGATGCACGAACAATGACTTAGTAAGAATGAATTAACTAAAAATCCCACCAGGGTCCAATATCGAAAATGCCAACTTTTCGACGTATTTTTCTTTCCATTCCAATTGTGCAACAGTGTAAGTCTTATTTCACCTTTGAAACTATTTATTCAGTTTGAGTTTCAGTTAGCAATGTTTCAATTGAAGGATGAATCGCTCCTTTCCGAATTAAACACAATTACATCTCATGTTCAGGAGAAAATGAAATTCACCAGATGTATGGCTTCGGCACTGAAATTTAGATTAAAGCACACTATCACATTTCAACCCAAAATGACATCTTTCAGCGTAGCCTCCAATTAACCGCATTAGAATTGTGTACTCATTACATATATTTAGTTTAATTGTAAACCCAAGACGATGTTGTCTCGTTGTAGCCGAATCAGTTCCACGTATTTCCGGAACAGATCCCTATAAGTATTGGTCGCTCGATTGATCGGCTATCACAATTATATTGCCAGACAGATAAAGGAAAAGAACTGAAATTTTCTGGAAATGCATCGGGAATCATATAAACGCCGTGTCATTTAAAAACAGACGCACAGAAAGTCAATTTGTGAGGCGACGAGTTTTACATGTGGTTTTGCATATGATAATATTTGACAACTGTCAATACAACTTATACATTTAACCGTGAATATTTTAAATCGAAAAATATGCACTTCAATTGCATAAGTTATTTGTATACGCATGACTCGATTATCATCCGCGTGATTGAACAATCCGCCTTTAAAAAAAAACAAAAAAAAACAAGCTCAATGTATCTTCTTGTAACAATGTTTGCAAAAAATGGTAATATGTTCTTGTTTTTAAGACTGAAACAGCTATTTTATTTTATCTATGTCAAAGGACCAAGATTTCATAATTATTTCGTTAAAGCCGAGCAAATTTAGAAGAATATTAACATAACGGGCCAAAGAATAACGAAACACATAAAGTGCAGATATTTAAAGATTTTCATTGAATATCCAATTCAAAAAACTATGTTGCATAATATATTGCAAATGTAGATATATTATTTCAAGTATCCATAGTAAAACGCCAAATTGCTAAAATTACTGACACACATGAGGTTTGTGTATTCTTTTGTCTTGCTCATATTGTCATGTTATGCATGAACTGAGCTGAACATAAATCAACTTAAAACTTGTATTCATGAAATAAATTTATGACACCTTCACAATCAAACGCGTGATGTGGAAAATTGCAGGGAGAAAGAAAATATAAGTGTCTGCTATCGGAAGTGGTCCTTGAGTATTTCTTAGAACTATATACATGATGCAACTCAGAAACATTATCAATAGAGACGTACTTTTAGTTGAGGAAAGTCAAAACATGCCCAAAACAGTACAAAACTCACGACACAATAGTATTTATAAAAATGATTAAGGTTTCTTGATACGGTCGAGGCACACATTGAGGATTTAAACCGGCTGGAAGCAATGTCGATACAAAAACATATTTTTATATAAACAATTTATCTCATAGCACTAAAACTATGAATATATATTATATGTATAATTCTTTGACAAAAAAGGTTTCAAACTTACTTTTGCTTGTTTAATTTTACGTAGTTATAGTTGTTACAAGCCCCACAGTGTGTGCACACGATTGTTAAAAAACTAAAGCAGGTCTAAATAATTTCTGATCAAGCATGGCCTAAATAGGCGCCGCCGCTGACATCTTATTTTTCTCACTGCAAATTCGGCATGTCTGTCAAGATCCGAATTAATCAAGAGACATCAAGCTCGTTTGTTAGTCCGGGATTATGTTTGAAAAAAGTGATCTAAACAGGCGCCGCCTTTGACATTTACGGTTTCTCACAGCAAATTCGACAACATGCCACTCAAGAGCAGAATTAATTGATATTCTTCGAGTGTGTGTATTAGTTAGACGGAAAGCGATATGGAATTGATCACATCCACTCTTAAACTACATTAGAGGAAAATTTAACGCACAACTCGCAACTGACATTTAATTTAATACGAGATGACCTTTCAATGGATAACATAACACAGAAACAAGAGATGTGGGCAAAGCGATTTTGATGCTCATACAAAACCTTCTGCACATAATTCAAAGTGTAACTTCTCCTTAAACCTACCATTCCAAGTATCGAAACAGCCGAATAATGCATTCCTTCACTGATAGTAATGCACTCCTGTCCAATTCTGACTTCAAAAAACTACTCTCAATGACTGTTCTAGAAGCGATAATTACAAACAGTTAGATACTCTCATACCCTAATAAATGTGGCCCAAAACGCAAACATTGAAATGCCGTTCCATTTTAGACAATCATTTGTGAAAATTTTAAATTTGTAAAGTTATAGCTTTGGAATCGAATTAGGTAGACAATCCCAAAAATCAAATATTGGTTCGTTTTTTAAAAATGTTATGTACTTATATAATTCCTTGACGAAACAAGAACTATTTTACTTGAATGTTGTCTCAACGCTTAACACTGCCCCCTTGAAACATTCATAACAGTGTATTGCTTTTAGAAACGGTATTTACTTCATTTAATATCACCTCATTTAATGTGTCCATTAATCCGAACATCCATATACATATTCATCAAGGTCACTGTCGGCCAATTATGTAACAATACCTTCTTAGTACAAATACACCAGAGTGTCCTTTAACATCAACAGTCTCATATTTTGTATAAGGTTATTATACTCGCCCCCTTAGTGCAAAAAGGTACCATGTACAATTGAAATCAAATGTCACATGGTACCTTTTTGCACCAATAGATTAGCAAGGTTTGTTGTGGAACTGTTTTAAGTGCAGTCAATATTCTGCCGAACAAGTATAATGTTTTTTAGGGGTTTCATTAATGTAATACCAAGAGACATTGTTTGAAAAATGAAAACTGCTTGATAGCACATTTCTACACATAGACACACATTTGACATCGTTGTACAATGATAACGTAAAGTACTCGACATAAAATATCAAATAGATTAAGTAAATAAATACAGTGACACTCTAGTCGGGCTTTATCGTAAAATCGAGGGAACTCATAACGAAAAATATAATAAACAGAAGATGGGGGATATATAAAAATACAAATGTTTACAAGAAATATAAGATACAATTCCAATCATCTATAAAGATAATCATGTTAATGTCACTGCTTGTGTAAGTAACTTTACATGACTAAACCGATTTTAGTTTTTAAATGTTTTTTTCTATATCGTTTTGTCTAAAATTATATCGACATTTAATCAGCAGTCGCGTCATCCTATTAAAGCACTATGCGCATTTAAAACAATTGAATGTAAAGACCGCTGCAGACGAAAAAAAAGATTTAAACTACATTTAAGAAAGGTATACAATCTCATTGCAAATGCATTGCTAACAGTTTAAATTCTCTGTCCTTCTCTTCCAGTATGATGAGATAACAACACTTCAGAAATAATTACTTCATATGTGCAAGCATAATGGGACCATATTTGAAGTTGACATCGACGAATTGCGCAATTATGTAATGGTATCAGTGATTTTCTGACTTTGGGAACATCGACAATGATTTGCTCATGCTTAGGGATTTGATGTTGCCCGTTCTTATCGTGCCAGATTTTATCTGACTGGCCAGGCATTCACATGGCCGTTAGTATATGTCTCATTGTACATTTCTGTCTGAATCCCAGCCTTAATTCCCTTGACATGTTCTAGGTTATTGAATATTGCCTTTCAGCGTATCCAGTTGCACGTGGATGGCTATCTCGGCTTTGAGCTTGTCCGGCAGAAGGCTTAGCGTCGTTTCCTCGTCGGTGGACTTGTTGAACATCCAGAGGTAGTCGAACCACTTTATGACACGGTCTTGTAGCCTCAAGGGAACCCTTTGCAATGACATGTAAGTCTTCACGTTGTCGAGTTTTGCTTAAATAAAAGAAATCATAAATGCAATTAAAATACGTTTCACATTTTTTAACGGCATTCACACATAATAACTCACGTGCTATTAGAGCAACAGAATCATAAAAAGACCTTGTTCATCAATTTCGTATAATTGAAAAATTTCCTTAAAAGGTATTTCTTAAAAACAATGAGAATTGGAATATTCTTATATATTTATAATAACATGAATATATAAATTTACAAAGTGTGCCTGCCCTGGCGTTCGAACCTCGAAACTCTTGAAGCAAAGCCCCTTTTATTGAACAAATCTCAATATTATGTAAGATCGTGTTTATCTTATTCAATCCTAAAACACTATCCACACACAATTTCCAAAACTGTATATTATTACGTAAATGTATTACGGGATAATGTGTGCATTCGTAACGAATGTTTCGTTCCTGTGCTGGGTTGTTCCGTAAAAAACAATTGAACACTTGCTTTCTTTGCATTTCCGTTATATGTATAGGGAGACTTTTACATTTAAACAGGTCCTTGTCTTTTTAAGCTAGAGATGACACAAAATATCAATATACATATCCAATATCACCTAACGTGGCTAAATAAGTGTTTCTATTTCACCAAACTCTATATACGGTGTGGTACTACTTCCAGATAATATTGAGTTATTGCACGGTTTACAAACGTCAAGAACTCGTATCGCGATATAACTATCTGTCATTTAAATAGGAATGTGTCCTTAAGGCTTTTCGCTGTATACCGAATACCACGAAACAACTTTAAATAAACGCCATGCTGTGCTGCAGATGATTATAAACTTGGAAACAGCGGAACGTGCGTGCTCTTAAACTCCTTCGTCTTTATTTGCTTTGTATTTCGATTGTGGTTTTACATCATTAAATCCGATTCAGCTTCGTTTTGCATCAGTCAATATGGGTGGTTATGACAAGTGTATATACCGATTCTATGTACAACAATAGATGGAATTATGAAAATCTTGAAACTTCACCGAGAGAAATATGGTTTGTGTTTTCATCTCTTAGACTTCTGATAGATCATGTACACAATTCAGGACAATAAATACACCATTCAACATTAACCAATTATTAAAGTTTGGGTCATTGTCTTAATTTTGTAATTGCCAAGCAATTGGGGTTTGAATCGGTGAAGGAGCTATTATAGTCGTAGATCAAACATGTTTTGCTTAAATCCGTTCCATTTAAAATGTGTTTTTTTTTGCAATTTTTCGAAGGTCACTTTAATTGTACCATATAATGCAATATTACCCATAGTTTTTATCACCAAAACTGCCCTTATACCATATGCGTTCAATTACAATATGTGTTTTTTTAATTAGCGGTATGTATATACAATATTATAGTAATTCGTTTAATAAAACATATGAGTGAATTTATGTAATGTTTCATAGTCAAAATTTGTATGAATACATGATTATGACTGTTTTTATGCAACACTAAAAGGGTATGGCATTACTAAGGATAAACTCTACTTCAGAATGAGTATCAGGTAAATAAACATCTTTCCGTTATTGGCAATTTGGTCAAAGAAAATGTATGTGTTGTATATCCTGCGACATTGTCCAGGATTGCGTACGAGCACGATCTCACGGGCAATTACAATAATGATAGTCCATTCATCGAACTAAGAACGACAACATGATTATATGGTTTCTGGAAATTTTGGATAAAACCGTGAGGTCGTGTAAGTAATGGGGATTCCGAAGCAAAGTAAATTACTGAAATTCTGTTTCCCGAATATACAAAGTGCTTCGGATAATTGAAATGAAAAGGCTTTTTTTCCGATTCATATTACCTTTTAGAATTTTTAGAACCATCGTTTCTTGTAACTTTTTCAGAGTGGTTTTGTATATATAATGATTCTGTACTGTTTTTCTGTGTGTTTATGTACAAAAGTGAGCCGTTAATAAACTATTCTGTCTGTTAGTCCGTGTATTCCCCTTTTTACATATAATGCTACGTACGCATTTAATATTTAAATAGAAGAAGAGCTTAAGAAAATTCAATCTTTTATTAACAATTTCCGCAATTCAAAATCCATCAATCGCAATGGTCACCTGTAATGCATACAATATGATGTAGAACATGCAGCATCTATGCCTGACAAACATTCAGTAATTATTTTCCCAGAATACCTGCTTTTCTTGTAGATGCATTTTCTTTCGAAAGCACTTCTTTCAAATAAAACCGAATTTAGCGAATAACAATGTCGATCTGTGAATGGTTTACAGTGTATTTGTGTAGGTAATTGGACATTAAACTTGTTTAACGGTGAAATTTATTGTTATCTGCGTCTGTGATTGTCTCTGATAATACCAGTAGGCAGCTTGCAGACATGGTGACTCTCTGTGCATGATGTGAAACCTTGTTTTAACTACAACAGATTTAAGAATTTCCCCAAATCGGACTCGGTAATTGTTTCTTATTATCCATAATTTGCAGTAACTGTTGCCAGAAAAAGCCCTGAAATCGTCTGTTTACGTCCATATGCCATTAGACGCTGTAAATCAGACATGCCAGAATAATAAGTTATATAATAATATTCGTTAATAATGTGTGCATTTTCACGATGTCAACAAAATTAGTATATCAATGTTTATATCTTCAGCATATATGTAACCTATTTTGTATATGGTTCCTCTTTAAACCCTTGAACAATTAAAATATTTATGTTTATGAATATCTATAAGAAAACGTGCCTCCATCGGTGCCATTTAGTTGCAGAAGTGGTTTTAAGGGTAGGCCGCACTCTTGCCACAGTAATACATATCGTTTAATTTATTTTATGTAGGAACGTTCGCTAAAATCAACGCATAATAAAACCACGAATAACAAAGCGCTACGCTATCTATCAGGTACGCCTTTCATTAGATGTGTGCATATGGACATTAAACATACAATTGGATTTAGAAATTTGCATCCTGTGGCGTAGAACATTTAAATCGAGATTGGGTTCTTCTAGGAACAAGAAGCAATCGTGGAGCAGGGTATTGGATAAAGAATGTGTGAGTTAGCATTATTCCACACATAGGTCATTACAAAGGAAACAGCTAGACTCATGTTTAAAATTCCTAGAATGCTTCAATATGAGTGTGGCAAATGGTAAGACATGTATTGTAGAAGCTGTACATAATACGTTATTTGATTGAAACTGATATACTAAGTTACACTGTATATTAAAAATGAAACTCCATAAATAGTATCATGAGATAAATTCATGCTCGCTAGTCGTTTATATCAGGTAAAACCTAAATTGCCTAAACACTAGATCACGTACTATAAAACTTCAATCATAAAATAATGATAAAATCTTGAGTCAGCTCTTTTCAAATGAATTTTGTTGTAATTGAGTTGATCGCAGCCTTACAACTTAGCCCACAATTAATAACACAAACACACATATCATTTTATTCAAATTAATATGTATCATGATATATGTTCTAATGCTTAAAATGCTATGAGCATTATATAACTGATGTGTGTACATGTTATGTTCAGCCTTACTGTACTGACTTCCAAATGTCTTTGTAGTCAGAGGCATACAATTATTACAATTATCATCAATACATATCATACAAGTAAATGATGGGCTTGTTAATCATTAATAATGGTAGTTGTATTCATTTGATTTGGGCACTGTATTACGTATCCGTCAATTGATCACTGATAAATTGACTAAATGATAAATGCTATTTTATCAAGCAGGAAATGCACCCCAAAGATTGTGTACATTGATATGATTAATGAAGTGCTTTAAGTTGCTCATGTCACGCGGAGGACAAGCGCTATTGGTGCATTTATGTTTGGGAATGAATAGACGATCTTTCATAACTTCTATTGACGGTTAATTCCACTTAGCAAGTCGAAAGGTATCAATAACGTCTTTGACATACATAACGGGTTCAATGACATGGCTTGTACTTTTAATTACAAATTTACTTGTAATTGATATTAAAGTGATAATAGTTCTTCTCAGATGTTTGATTCTTCTTAGATATTTGGCTCTTCTTATACGATTGTAATACAGAATATGTATAATTAAACTCCATAAACATAATCAGTTTAGAAGATATTCTTTATATCCGCAAGTCTGTTATTTAAGGGAAGCAACCAAGTATACCCAATATGTACATACTTTGATATTTTATAAGAAAGCAGTATATAAATCGTTCACATATGTCGCCAATCAGTCTGATGAAGAGCTGCACAGAACAGTGAGCTGTCTAACCAGGTGTCTCGCAAAAAAGCACAGTTAAGAATATTCGATCAACATTTAACTTATAGAAATAATTAAACTCCCGAAACATAACAAGTTAGTCGATTTCTTTTCTTAATTTGTTTTATTGTGTTTCAATTCAACCCAATTAATATTGTAATTGCATTTAGTGACTCAAAATATCAGTGATTGACAAAATGGCAAGCGAGGTCTAACAAAATTTTGCAATTTAACAATGTGTCTTATATAGCTATATTCTTAATTATACGAATCAGTTTTATATATTGGATGGCAGTTTGTTGACACACAAAAGAAAACAATTCACATGTAGATAGTATGCCAGTCTGATATTGTTTTCTACATTTTAGACTGTAATGTGTTTTAACTATATAAAACTAACCTGTTTAAGTCAAATATAGCTTAAGCATATAATATCAGACTTATTGTCATAATTAGCATGCACACTTTGTCATGTTCATCTAGGAAAAGAATACACTTCCCATTGAGGATTTCTTTTAGAAAGAGCGAAATAAAACAGATATGTGTTACACATCTGAACATATGTCAATGTAAGGGATCTATTATTTGATATTGTGTATGGATCATTTACTTTCAAATTAACTATATAAATGTATTGAATATGACAATCGTCATTTTACCAAACTGTGAACAAGTCCCTTTAAGACAACTGTTTTCACGGTAAAAAGTGTTGCTGTCTGAAGAACAATACCCCTGAAAACTGCAAATCAATGTAAAAGAGATACTATTTATCTTAAACCAATTTCGGAAACAATAATATTAAATCACCCCGTCTGGAGGAAAGACAATCAATTTAAGCTCTAGGCCCGCAACAGACGTATGTAAGTCTGCAGATCATTAATCTATGCGGACCAATTATGACAGCAAACACATCCGGCTTCGTCATTTCCTGCAGTGTTTTAACACAGGCTTAAATGGCTATATACTGTAAAACGGTTTAGCGGTGTAATGTTAAACAAAGTCCAACGGTTAGAACGTCTGTGTATGTTTGGTGTTTGATGATTATAACAAAGCTAAAATATCGATACAATTAAAACATGGTTTTAAAGAAGAGGGCGCGAGGATTTTGTTTGATTTAGGTACATGTTTTGTGGGGTATAGGCATATATATGTTTGCCATTCAACTACCGATATAATTCGTCACTGACAAACATACACGCTATAATGTGTTCATAAAACATACCCAACCCTGATGTATATGGAATATATCAAACGTGGATACATATGATGATATTGAGCTTGGTTCACTCACTCAGTCTCCTATTATACTAAACGATACATAAAGCTTTAACAATCAAACACACCCGACCCGCTAACCATTTGGCATTTCGAAATCATATCAATGCGTACGATGATGATGGGATACGTTAAGGCATTAACGATAATGATTTTTAACAAGTGGAGAAGGAAATTCCGCCACTGTTTGATTAATGCTAGCGAAATTGTTGGTTTATGCAAAAGGTTTATTGATACATATTTCCCTCACTTACTCATTAAAGCTGCAACACAAATTTGAATCGAATACCATTCAGTCTAATAAAACGCAACCGCCGTTCTTAACAGTTTCATGTGTGTATTACGTAGTTTTGAAACGGAGATTGCATGTCAGGCTCCCCGTAGACTAAGAAAATAACTTAACGTCTGAATGGGACAGATTAGTAGCGTAATGTCCTCAAACTAGAAGCGATTCCACAGAAAGTGACGTCTCGTTTCCGTTGTTAAGGATATCGACTCTTTTCTGATTCCAATAACTTGCATGCACTTTGTTTTGGCATTAAAAGTAAAGGAAACAGTTTTTTGAGTATCCCTTGTCTACATAACTTGTGTAATTTTTTTTCGTAACGTGATGTCTTTTGTGTTAAAACATTCGTATTGTAAATGATAGAAAAATATATGTGCCATATAAATTCAAGTCTGATAATATATAAGCTGTTTGCAGCATTAAAACACCCATCTATATGTCGTTCCAGGTCGCATGGGGTTGAGTGTTGCCTTCAATGTGTGTACCTCATAGCATCTACCAGTCCGCACATGCTAATCAGGGACAACATGTTCCGCCTAAACTGGATTTTCGCGTAGAAAAACTATGTTTAAAGGGAAAAATATCATAAAAGCGGCTTATCTGTGACGACAGTTTACGCACAAGTATTAAACCCTCTTTTCTCAGAGCACGGTTCATATATTTTATTTATTAAAGCTAAAACCAATATTGCTGATGCAGTACACACATATATTATCAACAGCAAACGATTTGCAACATGGTTTTGCTTCAGAACTTCTCTATAACTTCCTTTTTCTTACTTAGTCTATTCCAGCATGTATATACATTAGTTAGTTTATACTAATTTTAACTATCGCTGTCAACTTATATATGTATCTATCTATGTCTGCCCAATATATTATTCCTTTCTCTTTTTACTACATGTACTCTTTCTTCTCTTATAGCACTAACCTTATTGTTATTATATTTATTAGTTAACCAATTATGTTCGCTTGAAAACATGCAACTAAATAAAACCTTTTATCGAGAAGAACTCATTATAATCATCATCAATCCCTTGACCGGTTTGGCCCTTGAGGGAAAATGAGGGACGACGATACAGAAATCCTCCTCCAGTCAGTTATGTTGTGTGCTGCTGAGAGTAATTCATCCATGGAAAGGAATGTCCACTCGTTTACATTGTCCGTCCAGTTTTTTCTCTGACGGCCTCGACGGCTACCTCCCTCTAGCGTGCCTTGGATAACAGTCTTTCACAGAGAGTCGTGCCTGGTGACGTGTACAAACCAAGCTAGCTTTCATCGTTGACGGTTGCAAGTAGGGGCTGTTGTGGACAAACAAGTGTTGCATTCATGTTCCGGACATTCATGTTAAAATGCCTGTATTCAGCGCACGGTGTCCACGTGAAGCGTCCAGGTCTCGCAGCCGTAGAGTAGGATGGAGACTACGAGGGACGTGTAGAGCCTGGACTTGGTGGGGAAGCTAATATAACTGATTGTTCACAACCTGCTCAGTCTGACCATTGCCGCGGTCGCTATGGCAATTCTTATTCGGACCTCAGCGGTACTGGTACCATCATTGGACATGGTTGCGCCCAACTACTTGAAGCCGGTTACTGATTCTACTTCTCACCATGTCATATTAGACAAATCTCCCGTTCTAGTCAACATCAAACTTTTGTTTATAGAAATGTTGTATGGTTCATGTGTAANACGCACAAGTATTAAACCCTTTTTTCTCAGAGCACGGCTCATATATTTTATTTATATTTGCTCTAATTACTCAGAATTTCTTCAATCTGAATTTTCTTTTATAAGGAAATAACACGCTGGAGTATCAAGCTAATACCAATATTGCTGATGCAGTACACACATATATTACCAATAGTAAACGATTTCGCTTCAGAACTTCTCTATAACTTCCTTTTTCTTACTAAGTCTATTCCAGCATGTATATACATAAGTTAGTTTATACTAATTTTAACTATCGCTTTCAACTTATATATGTATCTATCTATGTCTGCCCAATATATTATTCCTTTCTTTTTTTACTAAATGTACTCTTTCTTCTCTTATCGCACTTACCTTATTGTTATTATGTTCATTTGTAAACCAATTATGTTCGCTTGAAAACATGCAACTAAATAAAACCTTTAATAGAGAAGAACTCATTATAATCATCATCAATCCCTTGACCGGTTTGGCCCTTGAGGGAAAATGAGGGACGACGATACAGAAATCCTCCTCCAGTCAGTTATGTTGTGTGCTGCTGAGAGTAATTCATCCATGGGATGGAATGTCCACTCGTTTACATTGTCCATCCAGTTTTTTCTCTGACGGCCTCGACGGCTACCTCCCTCTAGCGTGCCTTGGAAAACAGTCTTTCACAGAGAGTCGTGCCTGGTGACGTGTACAAACCAAGCTAGCTTTCATCGTTGACGGTCGCAAGTAGGGGCTGTTGTGGACAAACAAGTGTTGCATTCATGTTCCTGACATTTATGTTAAAATGCATGTATCCAGCGAACGGTGTCCTCGTGAAGCGTCCAGGTCTCGCAGCCTTAGAGTAGGATGGGACGTGTAGAGCCTGGACTTGGTGGGGAAGCTAATAGAACTGATTGTTCACAATCTGCTCATCTGACCATTGCCGCGGGCGCTATGGCAATTCTTATTCGGACCTCAGCGGTACTGGTACCATCCTTGGACATGGTTGCGCCCAACTACTTGAAGCCGGTTACTGATTCTACTTCTCACCAAGTCATATTTGACAAATCTCCCGTTCTAGTCAACATCAAACTTTTGTTTATAGAAATGTTGTATGGTTAATGTGTAAATGCTTTCTTGTTTAAACTAATTGAAAGTATAAGAACACTTAGATCGTTACTCTGACTGTAAATCTTCATTCTGAATTTCGGATAGTTAAACTCGAGATCAGGGATAGGTCCTGCATTGTAAACGTGCTATAAGTGTGTGTGACACAAATACACGCTGTTTGGTTCGTATTGCTAATTTTTAGCTTGATGTTCTTGTCTACATCCTAACAAAACGAGTACGTATTAACATCTGCCTTACGAGTTATTATCATGTAAAAGAATAATGCACCAACACAATGTATATATCAATTTAATTTCTTGGTTCTAAGAGTTGCGCTTCAAATGGTGATTTATGAAGATTGGGTGACTGTGAATGAATGTGACAAAAGCACCCATGTGTTAGTATGTGCATCAGTATTTAAGAGTGGTGATGCTAACTCTTACAATATTAGTACACGTGTTCGTTATTTACGGCATCAAACGCCACATAAGGTGTCCCTGTTGCTTTTTAGATGGCTTTAGGGACGGGGACGATCTCCATTAGTCCAAGAATACGTCTGACCGTTTTCCACTCCGAACACGGAAACACGAATTAAAAGCTAGGGACGGCTAATAACCGGGCTTCGCAGACAAGTGGTCACATCGTCTACGAACAAGAATAGTGATTCCGCTTTATTATGCTTTGTTATGTTAGGTTCGTGTTTACTTTCAAATCTCAGCTGTAGCTAAAGCATTACATGACGAAACAAAGAAAGACAAGAACTACAACGTAAGTTAAAAGGGAAATACCATAAAACAATAGTGATGCTTTTCTTAATGTTCACAGTTGTAAAATGTCTCAGTTTCACATAGATGGAAACACGCACTTTAAAACGTGTTCAAAATACAACTCATACGTAAAAGGTTGAACAGTTGAAAACAACAAAACAACTGTTGAATAAAATTAAACACATGACGATACATAGTAAGGGAAATTGAGAAAAGATTCGCTTCATCCAATAGCGAAGTGGTGATTCTCCTTATATTTGAATTTTGGTCGTTGTTTTATTATTGGTAAGCAACGGAGTCAAATAAAATAGCTCCACTAATGAAACAAATGATATACAAAAATCGCCTATAAAAACGTAGAAAATTGTCTTAAATCCAAACTGCACAGTGTAAATTCTTGACACAAATAATCTTCCAAAAATGCCCAACAGGTGCTTAAACACACAGACCTTACTCTTCGTAATGCCTATTTTATGTCCATTCAATATGACAGATTGTCAATAGTTCCTGTTTGCCTAAATATCGAGTTCGTCTTTCCGACATGGTGGCAAACCTAAGAAGTGACATTAATTGATATCTCATGAGGCGTGTCCTCATATGTGTTGGAACCAAAAGAGACCCGTATAGGATTAACTGGTTTTATAATGCCTTCCTTTGGGAATAAAGTTATGCTAATAAACGGTGAACTGAATGAGAAAAACTTCCTGTATTAGTCAAATAATAATACTTAGTTTGTAATGAGGTATAAGGATGATGCGCATTTAATGAAGGAATGAAATGGCGTCTGTCATGAAAACGTCTTAATAATACATTTGATGTATACATCAAACTTCACTCACCAAAATTTCCTAACAACCATGAGACATTTTGTATTGTTTCAGTTTCTTTATGTTTAATGGTATATAATATTTTGTATTTACAAGCGGTGAGTTTTCCCAATTGAAGGCTGGAGGTCCTTAATTTAATCCCTTCCTAGGGGGATTCTTTTTTTTCTGAGAATCTGTCCATCAGAATTCTCCAAATAAATTTATCGTTAAGAAGATTTCCTCAATGTCATCGCTTAGATGGCCTGTAACTTGATGTAGGATTTGTTGTTGAATATCTCTAACCCTCTGATAGTCTGTTAGGAAAAACCAGACGATGTAAGTGGAACCAATTTATTTCTTTTATTAAAAGAGTCGCTTTATTTTGCGTCACGCGAAAGCAGTTTTGGCTCCTCAAGACTTCATTAAGTATCTTCTCGTCAAACGAAAATCGAGATCAATTGCTAGAATGTAAGTATGGTGTAGGCTATAACCGAACACATCACGAAATTAATCAATTGATTTGCAACAGATAATAACAATAAAGGAAATATCGTAAACAAGCTATCAAGTGAAATATGTTTTATGAAGATTTGCAGTATGTTGTTGGTCGTTAAACATTTACATTACCAGAAATTCTGCAATAAGTGAAATCAATGCCGCAAAAGCATTTGTTTCTGACAGGCGATCGACTTGATAAATTTGATTTTTCATTAAACAATTTGAATGCTCTTCTGTCTGATTTACGGAACCACTAGGGAAAGCACTGGAGCGTATTTCCAACAATTATAGCATGACAAAAGGATAGAATTGCGATAATTATGCGTGGTACTTGACATTAGCGTGTAGAATCACTTAATTATCACCCTAGAACAGGTTTCTAAATAATTACTAATGGAACTGAAGGGACTATGTGAACAAGCACTGTGGAATGTTTGCAAACTTATTGCCAGGGGCAAGAAGGTATGCACACGATGGCATACATATTCAGATTGCTCGAATAGGCAAAACATGAAACAATGTATCAATTGGCATGCTCTATGATTAAAACGACGAACGACTTCATGGTTAAATTTGTTCCGGTCAGTGTTAGACAATTGGTACGACTAGCAGATGAAAATCAATGTGAAAGTGATAGTATTACGATTTAACCCATTTCGGCTAAACCAATATTAAATCAGCCTGTCAGGAGAAAATGTAATCGACTCATTTTGCGTATTACAATGGAACGAAACGAAAACCATTTCGTATATGTGTATGCATGATCATCAAATAATAGATATGTATAAATAAAATATAATATTATCATATAAATAACACAACAGATGAATCGAAAATGAAGAACGGGATGTCAGTAAGTGGTTTCGGAGAATATTTAATTGTTTAAAACAAACTTTAAATACCTCAAAGTAATACACTTTACAACGCTTCGCAATAAAGCACAAACAAACTGTGTAAATAAATAAGATAAAATGTCTGGCTCCCCATAACATTTGACAATAAATTAACGTCTGAATGGGAGAGTAAAACAAGACGATATTTTCCACTAAATCTGACGTCTTATTTCCGATCAAGGATATGGAATTTGTCATGATTGTAGCGGTAGTAACTTGCATGCTTTTTGTGTCTGCATTAAAGCACAAGGATAACGTTTCTGACTTTATGAAGTAAACTTGTTTACATGAATTGTATCATTGTTGTTTTTAATAACATTGGGCGGTTTGTGTCAAATTGAAAATTAAAACAATAATGATAGTCAACATGTACTGTTAGTCACAGTGAAAATCAAACCAAACGTTAGTTGACATGTGCTATTATATCCGATAATGATTCAGTATAAGCTTACTTCGATCGTAACGTTCTAAGGAAACATATACCGAAAAACTAGTCCGCGTGACAATGAACATATAATATAGCTTATCATATTGTTAGTAAGAATAAATCCTACATTATAAACATTCCGAACAAATGACTATGGATTTCATAAAACGTTTTACAATAGATAATTACACTGCATACACATTATTAAGGTGGTGATTCAAAAAAATGTATTATACTGAAACAGTATTTTGCAGGTGATTTTCCTCTAATTAAACACCGGAAACGTTAAGAAAGGTTTCAGTCCATCGTATGTTGAACTAGCTTTATTTGTCTTGTTTTTGGCTAATTATGCGTTGCTTTGTTTGTTTTCCTAAGGACAAGACCATCTTTATAGGTCGTTAACGCCGTTTTTTATTAGCCCCACAGTTTTAAATCCGAATACTGTAAACGGACATACATGTAGATTGTCTGGGAGGCAAATATCCGGACGTCGCATACACGTGGACATCGTCTACGCATGAGGAAATGAAACAAATATTATCCCACTGGTTCAATTATGTTTTCATCTGAGCAGAATCAAATGTGTTTGTTTGTGAATTATTTTTGCATTTAATGAATCTAAACGAAATTCTTACAGTGTATACACACAATATAAAATGAATACATTTTTATGAATAATCATATGTTTTAAAATGAGATCAATTTTGGTATAGTGTTAAGGCTTGTTAAGTTTTCGTTTTTTTTTATTTAAGTTGAAGTAAGCACAACAAACGGAGACTTATTACAACTTTGGATGCACGGTTATACTTGTAATGACATTACTTCCTCACCATTCACGGATGTTTATTATTTTGTAAATGAATTGGAAGGCAGTTATTTTAACACGAGCCCAATTTAAAAAGCATATAAAACAAGTATTCGCAATATCAGGTTTTACACTTAAAAACACATACACTATTTTATTCAGAAACACGTATTGATTGATTATACACGTATATGTAGTTTTTTTATCCAAAGTAAAGTGTTGTATATGTCAATACGTTGTTATAATAATTGTTGTATCTTGTGGTATTTCAATAAAGCCCGAGTCGCTTCATTAACATAACCATGTGTTTTTTTTTCATTTCATACTGGATGCTGGCTTTTGAGTTAATGGCTTTCAGGATGCACACTGATCGCACACATTTAAGAGACGTCGTATTGGGAATGATGTTTTTTAATTAATATGCATGAAGTAACTTGTCTGTAACAGAAGGTCCGGTGGCGTATATGATAAATGACCTCTTGAGGGATGTCACAAGGCAACATTTATGCATGTAACTTGAAAAGCGTGATTCCACAGTTGGCACTTCACAGACTTGTTTGGGACGACAATTCACGCACATGCATCAAGCCCAGTTTTTCCACAGCGAAGCTCGTTTTTAATTACAGAAGTTCTGCGATACATGTATGTGAAATCAATCCCGCAAACGCATTTGTTGAGAAAGCCGATCGCGACTTGATAAATATGATCTTTGATTAAAAAACTCGAATGCTCTTCTGTTTGATTTACGGAACCACTAGGGAAAGCACTGGAGCGTATACTGCAAGCAAGTCCAGCATCAAGAAAGGATAGAATTGCGATAATTATACGTTGTAGTTTACATTATTGTGGAGAAACACTTAATTAACACCCAGAACCGGTTTCTTAATACTGTATCTTTTGAGAATGACGATTATTATTACTATGTTCATGTTAATGGTATTGTTGAGACACATTTTATAGTTTTAATAATTTCAATGTTGTATTAGTTTTAAATGATGTTTTTGCACACGTTATGGCAATATAAAAAAAACGAATTTCATGTAACGAGTCTTTTGTTTTAAGAAATCATTTACAATATAGTTTCATCGTAAGTTAAGAAAGTTTTATTGAAACGAATTAGTTACAAAATACGGGATCGAATGCAACACTTTGCATGCGTGTATATTCAAGGAGTTGTTTTGTAAACCACTTTCAGATATAATACTTTGACAATTTACTACACAATGTATTATGTATTCTGTATATAATTTGCATGCAATACTTTAATAAATAACTCATAGTATCCAGCTGTGACGAATTTTTTAACAGTATTTGTATATAATTAAATTTCTCGATCATACACAACAAGCATGCGATAGAACAGTCATGTCTAGTGGTGTAGGTTGTTAAAAATGTGTTACACGACCTCATTTGTTAAATGTCTTTTATGCACTAGTCCATCGTGGTCATAAGTGTGTCACGTGGTGTCGATAGTTAAAACGCTACATTTTATTCGGTTAAATATAAGACTAACGTTAGCCGTGGAAATGCGATAAAGCATTTGCCGTAATGATTTTTTCCACCATTAGCACTCGTCTGCTGACTTTAGTTCAGTGTACAAATGCATGAACATGTAAAGTATTTATAATAAATGGTTATTAAAAGCCGTTGAAAAATCGGTACCAAACGTTGTGTCACATTACAACGTCAATTATTTTACGCCTGTCCCAAATTAATGTTTAACCACACAGTACGTCAAAACGGCAAATGGTACATCAGGAAAAATATAAATACATTTAAGGGGTGTCGCTGCAGTTTTGATGATTTTTTCTATCAAATAGATTTTGTTAAAAATGTATGTTTAAGTAAAAAAATAGAAATACTGTATGAAAAATGAAATAAAACATAGGGTCACCGGCCTTGTTTTGATTGTTTCTACCATTATATAACATGTACTTTTTCATTAAAACTAAAAAAAATCTTTAATTGCGTAAAAATAATTATTAACCTATAAAATTGGCAACATGTAGATATTATATAAGCTAAGATACATAATATACCATTTAATTAAACCAAAAAATACCAATAAAATTGAGTACAAAAGTTAAATTTTAAGAAATTGAATTTGAGAATGTGTATGTCACCAAAAAAAAACTCAATTGTTTACTTGTTAAACCACATAAATGGAATTAAAAAAAAGTTTTGTCTAATAGAATTTTACGAAAATGCTCAAATATGCTCATCTACTTGATGTGATCATTAAACAAAAATATAAAGGCCGCTTACCGCTCTTTTAACAGAGATTCTCTTTTTTTTAAATCCCTACCGCCTATGTCGAATTTCATAAAATACAGCAATGAGGCAAAACCCAAGTACCGGTACATAGATTGCTAGAAATATTCATAAACATTATAAATTGTTTACAATCTTAACTTAGGATCACAACAGCTTACCAAAAAAAAAATAACAATAATACAATATTTAATCACAACCATAAGACCATACAGTATCAAACTCTACCTTAATCATCAATAACTTACAGGTTTTGAAGTTCGTGAGTAAATGCTTTAAATCGATCAATGTAAACAACAGGACTAAACATCTCCAGTATAAAACAAGAATGAAATAAAAAAAGACAAAAAAAGTTTACCAAACCTGGGATCGAAATACTGACCTTTGTATTATGACCCAACTCGGTCATTTTTGATGATACTGATAACAAATATGTTGGGTTGTGCTAATCGCATCATCGGAGTTGCTATAAATATATCCTCGGTTAAAAAAACTGCCGCAACACCCCTAAACATCTTTGAATGAAATTTTTCTGTGGTATATTGATGTAAATACTATATATGTTATTATAGTAATTGTGTCGGTCTTAAATATATAAAGAAACATAGTTACTAGTGTTAAATGTAATGCACATACTTGCAACTAAATGAGTTTTGACTATAGTTGTGTGAAGTACCAGTCAATTTAAGTATGAATTATATTTTGAATGTTTAAAACATGCGTACAATCAATGACTTAAGCTGTTTTTGTGATACGCTAACTAGGATTGTTTCCACAATAATTATATCTTAAATTATCGCTTAAGAAACACATACGTTCTAAAGCGGTTTTAATTTCAAATCGGATTGGTTAACAATTTCCTTTACCGATAGAAAAAACATAATTTAATTGCATTGGAACAAAGGATTTGTAAGATGACGTTATTTGTGCTGACTCCACAGCATGACATTAATGGCATTCTGGGACAGATGTATATGGGAAAATGAACAAATGATTACCTTTTTTGGTTGCAGATTATCTTTCATCCATAAAACAGTTATGTTTATATTCTTTTTATTTGGATAATGGGCAAATTGCCAAATTGCGTTGGTTGCATTTCGTGTTTTGTTTTACGACAATATTAATATTATTACTCATATCCTACAGCAAATGTTTAAAGAGTTGCATGAAACAGGAGAAGTGCTTTCTCTTTCTCTTCTTTATACGGAAATTAATATATTCAAGAACTGGTTGTGTATGTTACACAATGATTGTTGTCTCGACAAATAGTTCAAATATTGTTTTTTACCTATTCGATACACAACGCAAAACGAGGTCCCAATCTGAGCGGGTTACATTAAGTTGAAAGTATAAGTTATCATTTAATATTTTAATCTGTTTAACATGCTATCGATTATGAAAAAAAGTTGAAGTTTCGTTGTTTATCACCAAATATAAATAATTGTGCTGGTTTTACTAACTTGCTTCAAACTTTTACATTCTAATACATCTAAACTATATCACAACTAGTTTAAATAGTTAAAATAGTGTATTAAATATTAGAATAATTTTGTGTTCTAATGGTTGAGATTTGCGTTTTCGGAATGCTTTGCACATTTTATGCAAATATATCCGTCATAAAGCAGGGGTGGCGAAATCTAAAAAAAAACATACTTGTCCACGGACAACCATTAAGGAACTTTAACTTGTCCGTTGCTGAACTACATTTGTCCGTTTATGTTTATATAAATTATAAACGCATTTATTGTTACACCTACCATTCTAATCAGACCCTACGGTGTACATCTCAACGATAAAATTGTGGCCAGTTACTTAGAAAACTAATGATGTAATCATCGTTGAAAATGTGCATTTCATGCGTAATATTGTCTAAACATTTTTTCATCACTTAAAGCGTTTAAACAAGACTCGTTGAATTAATTACACACAGCTGTAAAAGTTTTGTTTTATTCTCAAATCAGCATAATTTAATGTGTTATCCGACAAACACTTCCGAATTTTAAATACAGCCATTGCCATATGCAATGTTACTATCCGGCTTTGCTCGAATTTGTATGAAGTAAAACATAAGAAAAAACTGATGCTAAAATTGAGCGAACATTTGGTATTAATGCATTTTAANGACAAATAGTCCAAATATTGTTTTTTACCTATTCGATACACAACGCAAAACGAGGTCCCGATCTGAGCGGGTTACATTAAGTTGAAAGTCATCATTTAATAATTTAATCTGTTTAACATGCTATCGATTATGAACAAAAAGTTGCAGTTTTGTTGTTTATCACCAAATATATATAATTGTGCTGGTTTTACTAACTTGCTTCAAACTTTTAAATTCTAATACATCTAAACTATATCACAACTAGTTTAAATAGTTAAAATAGTGTATTAAATATTAGAATAATTTTGTGTTCTAATGGTTGAGATTTGCGTTTTCGGAATGCTTTGCACATTGTATGCAATAATTATATCCGTCATAAAGTACTAAATAAAGAAGATTAAGTACAACATTATTTTTGACATGGTGCCTCAATGGTATTATAAATAAATTGTGTCGTAATGTAGCGATCAAATACAATCATCCACTATGGATTCAATCGCAATGAAAGCTTCATACACTGATCCATTTATTGCGTTTGATTAAATGGATGGCCCGTTATTCTTCTTAAATCATGTACTCGTATTGCTTACTGTTCAAAACATTATAGTATTGAAAATGAAAAAGTAATGGCAGCCATTTATATTTAGTGATAATAGCATTCATCACATTGTGTTCATTTTTCGCAAAACAATAAATAAAAAAGTATCTTTTTGTTCTGTATTATCGTCATGAGGCAAATTCTGATATTGAGGCACTGAAAATATATTTCACCTATATGATAAATAGTAGAAATACACGTAACAGTAGAAGTTCCAGTAGAAACATGTTTTTTAATGTGGCATTATCACAAACTATGAACGTCTGCTGTAACTAAACAGAATTGGTTCAGATATCGGATATGGGTCATTAAACATCTTCCCTGAAAGTATATAGATCGACGTTTTGTAATAGTACACGTTAACGTTTTATAAAGTACAAGCTTTCAACTTGTGAGTTTTGTGATTGTGGGCTAAGTGCGAAGATTATGATGTATGTTTACTGCAATGACAGCTCCAATGCAGTAACGCCAGTTTAAGAGATTGTGTACTATTTGTGTTTGCATTATGTGTTGCATTTATTGGCGTATTAAAGGCAATTGGTCAGTTACCCATAAGACTAGTGGATTTTAATAAGAATCTGCCTGTTCTGATAATGTTACGGGAGTTTTATTAGTCTTTTATTAAACTGTTGTTATGCCATTATCAAGTACATTCTTCTGGCACTGAAAACCGAAACGTAACACCTTCTAATGATACCAATAACAGCTGGCTCGATCTTGTGTAAACGCCCAATGCAGACAGAAAACATTAAACTACCGGTGTTTACTTTTGACCGACCTTCTCGTAATGCGGTATTGAATGCTAGAAAATGCTGAGAAGTAATTATGACAAGAAATATCGGTTGCACCA
>VMBQ01009542.1:5070-31302 GCA_007657795.1 Dreissena rostriformis
TTACCCCCCTTGTATCAAATTCTTTAAAATTCAATCTATTTCCTCAAAGTGTGACCTTGACCTTTGCGATATCGACGTAATCCTTTCGCGCGACACACCGTCCAATGATGGTGAACATATGTGCCAAATGATTTCAAAATCCCTTGATGAACGACATAGTTATGGCCCGGACAAGCTCATTTATGGCCATTTTTGACCTTTGACCTCAAAGTGTGACCTTGACCTTGGAGATATTGACGTAATTCTTTCGCGCGACACACCGTCCAATGATGGTGAACAAATGTGCCAAATGATTTTAAAATATGACAATGAATGACATAGTTATGGCCCAGACAAGCTCATTTATGGCCATTTTTGACCTTTGAACTCAAAGTGTGACCTCGACCTTGGAGATATTGACGTAATTCTTTCGCGCGACACACCGTCCAATAATGAAGAACAAATGTGCCAAATGATTTTAAAATCTGACAATGAACAACATAGTTATGGCCCGGACAAGCTTGTTCCGCCCGCCCGCCAGCCAGCCCGCCAGCCCGCCCGCATTCGCCAATCTATTAACCAGTTTTTTCCTTCGGAAAACCTGGTTAATAACATGAATATTAATTTACTTCCTTTCGATTGCTTTTACAACAATGCTTCATTAACTAAATCCTTAAGTATCTTCTTTATTCTGAAAAAGTACTTTTACTACATAAATCATGCACTATAGGGATTTGTTGTGAAATGTGGGTCTGTTTAATTGTGTATTTTCACAAAATATAAGCAAGAACTTGAAACATTTAAAGAAGAGTCATGCACATGATTTATTGTTAAATTACTCCTTCTTTTTTATGGTTGGGCACATGTTAATGTTCTAACCGAGAACATTATATTTACATTCAAGTCATCTGGTTTATTAATCAAGAGTTTTATAATTTTGAACATTTGAATTATGAATTGCAAACACTTTAAGAGGACTTAAATAAAACAGTTTACAAACTGCCACATGTCTGATTAAAGGGATTTCCGTATAACATCACAAAAAATGCAATAAACCAATGGTTGAAGTAAACACATAAATGTCTTTGAGGCACTCTGAAAACACTCAACAAACCTCACAAATTGTTCTTTACGACACTAAAACATCAATAAACTGGGCCTCAGGGCCTAAACAAACGTACAATAGCATATAAATCACCGAACGAATAAACTAAATAAACTTGGCAATATTTACAGAAACTTTTTTTAAGATGAAAGTTATAAATGTTGTTCTGTTTTGCTGTTTACAT
Organism: Dreissena rostriformis; assembly: GCA_007657795.1. Classification (NCBI taxonomy): domain Eukaryota; kingdom Metazoa; phylum Mollusca; class Bivalvia; order Myida; family Dreissenidae; genus Dreissena; species Dreissena rostriformis. Next base: position 6,339 of record VMBQ01009542.1, read on the forward strand.
TGTCAACTTCAATGTTAATGTGTGTTCCCTAACATATCATTATCATAAAAGAGCTCATAAATATGGAGACACTCAGTACTTCAAATTGGCTAATTTTAGAGGTTTGAGTGCCTTTTAAAACAAGCCGTAGCATGAATCTGATCCTAATGAATATGGTCCCAAACCGATAGGTGAATTGTTCCGTACCTAAATAATAGCATAGTTTGACGGTCGTCACGAGTCAATGATGTCACGTCCGCAAAAGTAATAGCTCATCGCTGTTATAAACCGAAAGTATGGCATAACGGTATCGTTCTCATGCAAAGAATCCAAAATAATATCTTTTAGTACACAAACATCAAAACATCATTTTTATTAAACACATCTAAGCACAATTTATCTTAAAATCATAGTCATACATCGGTTTTCCGGACTTTCCGATAACCAGTGGTGTAAGCTTCTCCCCTGGAAATTAAAAATGGCATTTGGATAACAGACGTTTTACATGACAAAATGTCCGCTTCCATAAATGCTGAAAGTTTGTTACAAAAGTTGCAATTCACTTCCCGTTGTGACACAATAAACGATCACTAATCCTTTTATCACCTTCTTATAATAACACACGCTAGCTATTTGGTTCTTATTATTATTCAAAAGCAGAAAGTAGTACAAAGTAGTACGGAGTTTAGGCAGTATGAATACTCTTCAACTGGAGATGCAAATGTATTGCAGACTTATGTTAGTAAACAAAAGTATATAAGAAATCGGATGGCTGGAATTCCAGATGGCTCGAACTATTGTTGTCCGTCCCGGGGAGTTGGAGCCATCGGGTTTCGACTGTATATGCGAAGCATTATCCTTTTGTGGGAAATAATAAGTCAAATGTTTAATTTCTCCGGGCCAATCTTTTTAAAATGAATGTTGGAGGGCGGAACTTTTTTTTTGGCCTATTTTTTTATGTATTATTTCCTAGATAAGAGGTTTCATATACCAAAATATGCATACTTACTAACGAATTTATAATGAGCAACTTTTTTTTATATATGGAAAATCACCCTCTGTAAAAAACATATTTAGCTCTGAAAAGAAGTTGATTTTATTGTTATGTCATTGAAACAGGCACTGCACATGAGAATCAAACCAAATGATCAACAGCATGCGACGAGTATGGGATATTCACGATCCAAATTGTTCATGACATGCTGTATACAATGACATGTACAACTCCATATTAAATCTTGACTGGCTAGAACTTTAAGTAACACAATATGACTCATAAGATATGAAAGGCAAATCACTTGTAATGCATACTGTGCACTTGTTGACAGTTTTCCAATTCATACTTACTTCAATTTTTTTTACAGACATTGGCTGTGCCACAAAGAATTATGTGGTTGTTTTAATGAGAATGAACAAAAAAAAACTTCTTAATGCATATGTTTTGCCAATTAGTCATTTAATTATATTTTGAAAGAACATTTCCAAATAATTTACAGAAACCAGTGAAACATGTGTTTTTATACGCTAGATTGTTTTCCGTTTGTAAGTATCTTATCAAATGCCAGTGGAGTTCAATTCAGTACATAGGTGTACACAAAATTGCTTAATAATTTACTTGTTTGTAAGTCTTGACGATGTAATTTAATAAATACTTGCACAGGGTTCTTTTGGACGTTTGCTTATCAGCCCTTTTTGATGTTGTGCCATAACTTTCAGTTGCAATCTAACTTCCAAATAAATCACTTTCTTGCACAAATGATATCTGATAACTTAAACTGTGAGCTGTGTTGTAGAAAGATAAATATGCTTTCCTTTATGTTGTGAATTGTTTCAATTATATACATTTATTGAGAGTAATCATTGTCAAACTGGTAGTACACAACTGTGGAATTGCATAAAAAGTGTGGAATGCGTCGGGTATAAATAGCCTACGAACGTTCTTGAAGGGAGAACTCAATTTAGTTTTTCATTACATTTTGATAAGCGTTTCATTTGGAGTAATTTGTATCAGCAAACAAACAACCTTTACAATATTAGGCCCCAGTATAAGCAGCGGCAACAGTGACAACATCAAAGGTTATAGTACCAGAGGCAGCAACAACAGCAGCAGAGCCAGTGACACTTTCATAATCAGCATCAGCAGCAACATCAGCAATGGTCTAAGCGATGTCCCATCATCATCGACAGCAGCAGCATCTACAGCAATGCTATCACAAGCAGAAAACATTCAAACGAGGTGTCAATATCATTATAAACTGTAGCAGTGTCAGGAGCACTTCCATTATCAGCAGCAGTAACAGAAGTAGAAACAGCAAAATTGTGCATATATAACTGCAACTATCATTCACAGCATCACTTATCATCATCAGCAACAGCAATCAGCAGTAACATAGGTAGTGGCTTTGCCATAGGATCAACAGTAACAGTAGCAAAAGCAGTAGTTAAATGTAATTCCCTTAATACATAAAGTAGCAACGAGAGACAAAAGAAGGAAAAGAAAAGTGACCATGCCAAGAAACTTGATTTTTAACAAATTTACCAATAAATTACGTTAATTTTATTAAGTTTGAAGCATGTCTTCCATCATTACTCACGTTGTTGAGCCGAAACCATTTTTCTAGTATAAGTAAAAATGACCTTTACCCAACTGGTCCAAAATGCAATACCACCCTAGGTCTTAAGGCACAATAATTCCATCCAAACTAAAGTTATCCAGTTCAAATCCATTTTTATTATTAGTAACAAAGACCTTCACCCCACTGTCCCCAAATGCAATCCTCAACTAGACCAGTATGCGACCTACCTAAACACAAACTTTCAGCACACTATATCTATCCTAGCTATCTGCAGTTATTGAGTGCAAAAGTAACATCTATTTTTGCAACACTGACAATCATTGACCCAAGGGGCCCAAATTAAAACCTCATAAAAAGAGTTGTTGCAAGCAAACAGATATATGAACCTTGTTTGGTGACCTCACATTAATTTCAACTTGCGTTTTAACTCTTAGTAAGTGATTCCTTTAAAAAAAATCAAATGTGTAGTTTTATTGAAATATCTTAAGAAGTAATAGAGATATGGAGTTGTTGCAAACAAAATAATTTACCTGACCTTTCAATATATGAAAGGGGAATAAATCTGCTAAAGTACAGGTAAGAGTTATGAGCCTTTTTCAGAGAACACAAATGAGGATACAATAGACATGTGTGAAGTTTTTGGGCCCATATTCACCAACCAATTCTTAGACTTAGGAATAAACAATATTCTTAGACTCAATAAAAATGCTTCCAAGTTTGCATATATAAATGCTAAAAATGGTGCTTATATCATTAACATATTGTTCTTAAGAAAGAAGTATACGTTCAAATGGTGTTAGATGTCATGCTACAAGTAGTTTAAGTCAATAACAGTTTTAAGAATATTCTTTATTTTTAGACTTAAGTCTTAGAATTGGTTGATCACAAACACATGTTAAGTTTACTAATTAAATACCTATAATTAAAGCCAAGCAAAAACCAATATTTTTAATACAATAATGTTTTGCCATTGTTTAAAAATCAAAGTGGGATTTATAATGCAGCCGGCCTGAAAAACTTAACATTCTTAGCCTTAATGCTGGTTATTGTTACTGGTTACCTTAATAATAATAGAAAATGCCACTTAGAAACAAGATGTGTTTGTGAAACATAATGTCCCCCTATATGACGTTTGACCTTGAAGGATGAACTTGACCTTGACCCTTCACCACTCAAAATGTGCAGCTCCATGAGATACACATGCATGTCAAATATAAAATTGCTAGCTTCAATATTGCAGAAGTTACATTACATGAGCAATTTTGACCCATATATTTGACCTAGAAGGATGACCTTGACCTTGACCTTTCACCACTCAAAATGTGCAGCTCCATGAGATACACATGCATGCCAAATATCAAGTTGCTATCTTCAATATTGCAAAAGTATTCATAAAATGAGCGATTTTGGCTACATATATTTGACCTCTGACCTTGAAGGATGACCTTGACCTTTNGTCTAAATAAAGGACTTGGTTCTTCAATCTTGGGAGGTTTAAACTTGTTTAATCTATTTTAATTAAGAAAATAACATGAATATTAATTTACTTCCTAACGATTGCTTTTACAACCATGCTTCATTAACTTAATCCTTAAGTATCTTCTTTATTCTGAAACAGCACTTTTACAACATAAATCATGCACTATAGGGATTTGTTGTGAAATTTGGGTCTGTTTAATTGTGTATTTTCACAAAATATAAGCAAGAACTTGAAACATTATAGGTCACGTTTAAAGAAGAGTCATGCACATGATTTATTGTTAAATTATTCCTTCTTTTTTATGGTTGGGCAAATGTTAATGTTCTAACTGAGAACATTATATTTACATTCAAGTCATCTGGTTTATATATCAAGAGTATTATAACTGTGAACATTTGAATTATGAATTGCAAACACTTTAAGAGGACTTAAACAAAACAGTTTACAACCTGCCACATGTCTGATCAAAGGGATTTCCGTATAACATCACAAAAAATGCAATAAATCAATGGTTTAAGTAAACACATAAATGTCTTTGAGGCNAGAACGAATAAACTAAATAAACTTGGCAATATTTACAGAAACTTCTTTTAAGATAAAAGTTATAAATGTTGTTCTGTTTTGCTGTTTACATTGTCAACTTCAATGTTAATGTGTGTTCCCTTACATATCATTATCATAAAAGAGATCATAAATATGGAGTCACTCAGTACTTAAGAGCTAATTTAAAGGAATTAGTGCTGACATTACTTTCTTTTGGTAGCAATTGGCTAATTTTAGAGTTTTTAGTGCCTTTTAAGCCGTAGCATGAATCTGATCCTAATGAAAATGGTCCCAAACCGATAGGTGAGTTGTTCCGTACCTCAATAATAGCATTGTTGTACATTTATGAAGAAAACAAATAATCAAAACATCTAAGTTTGTTTTTGTATGTTTAAATATACCTTTCAAAGATTCATACTGAAAGTTACTTACTCATCTATACAGTTTATTTATAAAGTAAAAAATTAAATAACCGAAACAATTGCAATCAAAATCATATATGTGTATTATCTTACTTCTTAATCTTAAAATTTAACTTAGATTGTTCGTTTAATTCTCTCAATCTCGCATTGACTACGTTACAATTAAACATTTTTCATTCACATGTTTCCGAAACCACGCCCTCCACTGCCATGGTGTGTACAGTCAAACTAAAACCAGGCATGCACCTGGATGAGTCCACAAACCTTAAGCAGTGGACAATTCTGTTGTAAAATGATCCTTGGTGAAATAACAATTTGATATTTATGGCGTTGTTAATGCATGTTATAAGCATATATTGGAAAGTACAAACTTAATAATGCCTAAGTGGTACAATGTTCAAGGAATGTTAAAACAAATGATTTGAAGATGCAAATAAAAAGTGAACTTTAATGTGTCAATAATTGTTGGAAAAATATTTCAATTTGGGCGATTTCGTCGATTAAAAAATCACCAAATGGCCAGAAAAACCCATGTATTTCGAAAGGTGTGTTTAAACTAGGTGCAATGAAACAAAGTTTATTTTGTTCTTAAGTAACGGAGAATGAACATTGGTACTATTTGCAAAACGTGACTCACTTATATGCAATATTAGCAAAAGTTTTCTTAACTGTTGTAGGAGTTGGAGCTTACCAAAAACTTGATTCATACCTGAACACCAAAGCAAGCCAAGTAAAACAAAAAGCCTGCTTTGTATTTGCATCAAGTGATCAAGTATTTTTCTAATTTGTAAAAGTTCTCTCGAACCACACTGACCTTGAACCCATTCACCCTTCACACAATCTTGATGTAAGTCATTGAATTACTAGATATTTTTTATCTAGACCTTGACCATGACCTCATCAACTCTATAGGTTACACAACACTCAATTAGTAGTATATGACGGTTTAAATACCCAATAAATTGTCAAAGTGCATTTTAGTTTAAAATTGTGTGATTTGTGAAGAGGTATCAGTGATCTTTTGCTTTATATTCAACATCCTCTGCCTTTTCTAGAAAACCAACACGATAAACCATCAAATTGGGGAAAATGAAACATAACATACTTGATTATAAATAACAGTAAATATTTATTTACTCCAGTGCCTGAGCTAAATATCAACACCTTGGACATTGTGAACAAAGGTCAACAGATCTTTAAAGGAGAGCCATGCCAGGTTAATGTTAAAGGCAAGCCTATTTCCCAGATTTTCTGTTTTTAGTTGTGAGCGTTAGCTCACCACGACTTAAGTTACAGAGCATGTTTATCAAATCAGTATGTGCTTAGAAGCCTTAGCTNACAAGCGCTAGTAACCTGGGATCTAACTGTAATTTGCATTCTGCATACGACCAAACAAATGACTAAAGTGCTAATCTGAGCTATTTAATAATAGGCGCTTACATAAGACATGTTTTAGAATAATTGGTTGCTTCACAACTATATCAAATTTGGTCCAGATTTTCGCGCCTTCATTGTATATATTACTTTTCTAATATCAACAATGAATGGTTTTACATCATAGCGCGTGCCACCTTTTCCAAATACACTCTTGCTATATTGATATGATACTTGCTGTAAATCTATTCTGCTCAATAATCTGTTCAGCCATCAGAGCTAAGGCAGCAAAAAACATGTTTTCTACATAGAGGTGTATACAATAACTACACTTTCCACATTTCAACACTGATTTTTCTCAAACAGGTTCAGCATAAATAATTTGTTTTAGTTAAGGGAAAAGGTTTGCTATATTTTTCTATGTTTGAGATCTATGTCTCTGCAAACATATCTACATGAATGAACTGACAAGTTATATTAAATCGCGATGTAACGGGTCTGTGTATATAAATTTTAGGAAATCAATATAAGTTAAAACTAGAAATGGCGCGGCAGATGCCGACGCGTATCCCCACGCCGCATAGATGTTATATTTAAAGGCAATTTTGGGTGGGCTAAGGCCTATGTTGGTGGGGCCCCAGTGAGGGTACGAAAAAAAAATGTGTAGAAAAAAAAATTGGGTACGAAAAAAAAATGGTAGGAAAACATAATTGGGAACGGTAAAAAATTAGGGTATGAAAAAAATTTGGTATGAAAAAAAGTTTGGGTACGAAAAACAATTTGGGTACGTAAAAAATGCGTGTACAAAAGAAATGAGTACAAAGCCCCATAGGACACTATCTCCTCATACACTATTAGCACTTGAACCTTGAAACTTACACACATGGTAGCTATGAGCTATGTGCGACGGTGCACTATTTGGAAGTTTGATCTGACCCCTGGGTCAAAAGTTATTATGCGTCGCATGTTGTTAGTTATATGAGTATTTTTTTACCCATTTATTTACCCATAACGTTTGACCAAGGGGTCAGATCAAAATTCCAAATAGCTCACCGTTGCACATGTGCTCATAGCTACCATGTGTAAGTTCCAAGGTTCTATTGCTAATAGTGTAGGAGAAAATAGTGTCCAGGACGGACGGACAGACGGCGGAGATCAATACAATATCCCCACCCTTTAATTATCTAAACTAGTGCAGATTTTGATATAGAACATGCACATAATGGGCATCCCCTTGCGCACGAACCCTCTTAGGCGGTGTCGTGACGCTGTGAATGGAAACAATTCCTGGGGCAAAGCCTGCCATATATCATTGATTTCAATTCAGTGTCACCTTTGGAAACAGTGATTGGGCACGTCCACCTTTCAATATACATGTATATATATATATATATTTATATTACATAGTGTTACTATAAATAGTAACAAAATGACGTCACGAGCAGGCCGTTATTCATATCTAGTGGGCCAATATAATTTACATCCAGGGTTTTTTTTCCCCCTTTTTGGGAAGATAGCCCATGGCTTTGGATTTGGGAATTTTATCGGCATTTTCAAGAAATTGGGAAAATAAATTCAGTAGCCTTCTTTGGTAGCACTTTAGTACAACCATATATATTGATATAACTCTGATTAATAATTCAAATTACAATCATATTAATCATTTTTATGTACTTTGTTACATGTAATTGAAATACAATTGTGATAAAATAATCATAGGACACTTCTCAAAAAAAAATAAAAAAAAAATCAAATTGGGATTTTTTTTCCAAATTTTGGGAACAAAGTATACCTTTTGCCATTGGAAACATAGCCGAAATTCGGCTATAAAATCGGGCCAAAAAAAAACCTGACATCAGAAAAGAATCGGATCGCGCGACGTCAACTGTGTACTGAACAAAATGGTGTCTACATTCAGTCTTATCCAACAGTGATTAATAAAATTAAGCCACAAATCAATAAAATAATTAAAAATGAAAATTAAACGTAGCACACAGTTGAAAAAATGAAACAATATGGATTACAAATGAAAGTTTAGCTGTACTGCGATTAGATTGATGAAACTGTTTGAGCTTTAAGGGCAACAAGAGTCATCCAACATCAACATTTAGTAAACAACCCTCTTACCTCAATGGCAACTTTAATCAAATGCTTATAATAACAAGAGCACCCCATAGCAGGTGCCAACGCTCGGCTGTGGGTGCTTGAATTTTGTTTTTTGACCTTTGACCTTGAAGGTCATCATGACCTTTTCACCACTCAAAATGTGCAGGTCGATGAGATACACATGAACCCCCCCCCCCAAAAAAAAAGAAAGTTGTTTTGACCTTTGACCTTGAAGGATACCCTTGACCTTGACCTTTCACCACTCAAAATGTGCTGCACCATGTACACATGCATGCCAAATATCAAGTTGCTATATTCAATATTGCAAAAGTTATGGCCAATCTTAAAGTTTTTGACGACGACGACTACGACGACAACGACGCGGAAAGACGAGAGGGCTATGACAATACCTCTGAGCTAATAAAATTACAACAATATACACTTCCATTTTCTGTTGTTTTTTCCATCCCTTTATCTAATTTTATTTCAAACTACATGTTTTACCAAATCAAATGACTGCTCGGAGTGATTTATTTTATTCCTCTTGAAGTTTCCCATTATACATTGCAAACACACAATCTGAAATACGTTTTGGATTGGTTTTATGATTTTTTAAATCAATATTTTACTATTAAATAAACCACAACGTTTGAATTGTTGTCACTAAAATTTGTCTAGCGGTGTAAAGCGGTGTGTTTCGTCACATAAATTATGTCACACGAGATACGTCATAAATGTCGTAATCAGTTGAATGAAAATAAAAGTACGGAAAGCTGGTTCTGTAATAATTTTAAGTGAAGTAACAAATTATAATGATATGTAATATAAACAATAACACACGGCTGAGCTGGGCCGGCCGTCTATAATCGGCCCTAGCCGCATAATGGCTCTCAGGCAAAAAGCTCTCGGGCCGTTATGTCGGCAGGCGGGCCAATTATAGACGTCCGGCCCAGCTCAGCTGTGTGTTATTGTCTAAATATAGGACTTGGTTCTTCAATCTTGGAAGGTTTATACTTGTTTAATCTATTTTAATTTAGAAAACAAGGGACAAAATTGTCACAAAACCAGGTTTTCAATAAAAAAAGTATGATAAAGGGAGACAACTGCAACTCAAAATGTGAATTGCTACTGATTGTTCATCACAATTACCCCCCTTGTTTCAAACTCAATATATTTTTAGTTGTGGCGACCTTGACCTTGGAGATATCTACGTAATTCTTTCGCGACACACTGTACATTGATGGTGAACAAATGTGCAAAATGATTTTAAAATCTGAAATAAATGACATAGTNATTTCGGCTTGACATAATGATTATTCATGAGAGCTACGTCATGCTACCGACGCTGACCGAATCCAATCTCGCGTGATCGTAACTTTAATGTTCTAACCGAGAGCATTATATTTACATTCAAGTCATCTGGTTTATAAATGAAGAGTATTATAACTTTGAACGTTTGAATTATGAATGGCAAACACTTTAAGAGGACTTAAATAAAACAGTTTACAACCTGCCACATGTCTGTTTTATGGGATATCCGTATTACATCACAAAAAATGCAATAAATCAATGGTTTAAGTAAACACATAAATGTCTTTGAGGCACTCTGAAAACACTCAACAAACCTCACAAATAGTTCTCTAAGACACTAAAACATCAATAAACTGGGCCTCAGGGCCTAAACAAACGTACAAGAGCATATAAATCACCGAACGAATAAACTTAATATACTTGGCATTATTTACAGAAACTTCTTTTAAGATGAAAGTTGTAAATGTTGTTCTGTTTTGCTGTTTACATAGTCAACTTCAATGTTAAGGTGTTCCCTTACATATCATTATCATAAAAGAGATCATACATATGGAGTCACTCAGTACTTAAGAGCTGATTTATAGGAATGAGTGCTGACATTACTTTCTTTTGGTAGCAATAGAGTTTTTAGTGCCTTTTAAAACCAGCCGAAGCATGAATCTGATCCTAATGAAAATGGCCCCAAACCGATAGGTGAGTTGTTCCGTACCTCAATAATAGCATTGTTTTACATTTATGAAGAAAACAAATAATCAAAACATCTAAGTTTGTTTTTGTATGTTTAAATATACCTTTCAAAGATACATACTGAAAGTTACTCACTCATCTATACAGTTTATTTATAAAGTCAAAAATTAAATAACTGAAACAATTGCAATCAAAATCATATATGTGTATTGTCTAACTTCTTAATCTAAAAAATTAACTTAGATTGTTCGTTTAATTCTCTCCATCTCGCATTGACTATGTTACAATTAAACAGTTTCATTCGCATGTTTCCGAAACCACGCACTACACTGCCATGGTGTGTACAGTCAAACTAAAAACAGGCATGCACCTGGATGAGTGGACAATTCTGTTGTAAAATGATCCTTGGTGAAATACCAATTTGATATTTATGGCGTTGTTAATGCATGTTATAAGCATATATTGGAAAATACAAACTTAATAATGCCTTAGTGGTACAATTTTCAACGAATGTTAAAACAAACGATTTGAAGATGCAAATAAAAAGTGAACTTAAATGTGTCAATAATTGTTGGTTAATATTTTCAATTTGGGCAATTTCGTCGATTAAAAAATCACCAAATGGCCGGACAAACCCATGTTTTTCGAAAGGTGTGTTTAAACTAAGTGAAATGAAACAAAGTTTATTTTGTTCTTAAGTAACGGAGAATGAACATTGGTACTATTTGCAAAACGTGACTCACTTATATGCAATATTAGCAAAAGTTTTCTTAACTGTACAAACACACTGAGTTTCATTTACAATTTGGGCATATCAATTTATTCTGGAGTTGGGGCTTAACGAAAACTTGATTCATACCTGAACACCAAAGCAAGCGAAGTAAAACAAAAAGCTTGCCTTTAATTTGCATCAAGTGATCAAGTATTTTTCTAATTTGTAAAAGTTCCCTGAAACCACACTGACCTTGAACCCATGCACCCTTCACACAATCTTGATGTAAGTCATTGAATTACTAGATATGTTTTATCTAGACCTTGACCATGACCTCTTCAACTCTATAGGTTACACAACACTCATTAAGTAGTATATGAAGGTTTAAATACCCAAAAAATTGTCAAAGTGCATTTTAGTTTAAAATTGTGTGACTTGTCAAATGGTATCAGTGATCTTTTGCTTTATATTCAACATCCTATGCCTTTTCTAGAAAACAATCGCGATAAACCTTGAAATTGGGGAAAATGAAACATTACTAACTTGATTATAAATAACAGTAAATATTTATTTACTCCAGTGTCAGAGCTAAATATCAACACCTTAGACATTGCGAACAAAGGTCAACAGATCTTTGGAGGAGAGCCATGCCACGTTAATGTTAAAGGCAAGCCTATTTCCCAGATTTTCTGTTCTTCTTAGCAGCAATCAATTACTCTGGGACCACTTCCCAAACCAGACCAATCCAGTGAGGAATCATAAGTACATATATTCGAACTTTAAAGAGCGTTCCAACTCCGGCATACTGGCAGATCGTATTTCAGTACGTGACAGAATTCGAACAGCAAAACAGATGCACCGTGGAAAAGGCTTTCAAAACAGACATAGTAGAGTTTTTTAACACTGCAATCCTCGAAGCTTTGCAACTTGCAGACATTTCTAACCAACATTTCAGAATTATGCTGAATTGTTATGTGGGATTTTTGTTTCGTTCATTGTTCAATGGTCGTTCTGTTCAATAAAATGAAAATCATACTTTACACTCAGTTAAAATATGCTAGTGCGTTGACACTAGAACTTAAAGGCCAGTACGCCAGGTAGTGTTGCTCATTACTGGTACACTACATTCACGAAAAGCAATTGACTTCGAACTTTTAGCTTTCAAACCCGCTCACACTTATAAGCCAGTAGATTTAAATCGCTGGTACACGTACATTCCGTCACGCTCTACTACCCATGAAGTTTTAATCACCTTTACACTGGATACACTTTCTCCCACTATTGACATGCGCTATATCTCTGACGCTCTATAGCAATACACGCTATATCAGGGAAGTGAGCTTTCAAAGCCTGCAGAGAGGACATGCCCTATTTTACTATTTGTTTCCATATATGTTCACTCTAGCCATATAGGGGTATTTTCTTTGTGGTCGCTCGCCAGAGACTATACGCCTAGTATTCGTCAATAAAAGAGTCGCCTCTGACAATAACATGTAACTTAAGAAATGGGCGGAGTTAATGTAAGTTGTTGGTACGTGGGAAGTAAATATTTACAACTATAAGGTGTCCGTCTCCATTGTTAGTGTGCACTAGTGGCAATATAAAGATCCGCACACCAGTGTTAAAATCAGTAACATGAAGAAAATAAACAATAATGGAGGCTTTAAATGGTTGCAGTTACTATTTAGCAAGTGATAAACTTAGGCGTTACAGCTACACGGCTGCCCGCGTAGAATGCTTAATGCGAAGAGGTCATTCTTTACGACCAAATGTGTTTGTCAAACAAAGGTTTGGACAGCTCAAGATTGTTCTCAATTGCGAAAGGCGTAGTCGTGAGTGCAAGCACTTCATGGAAAATGTAATTGATCAATTAACAGCGTTAGACAACGGGACAGAAAAAGACAACGGAATAAAAAATAAAGATGGATCAACATTGGAACCGACAGTAACGGTTGTTCATTCTAATTGCTACAGAAGAAGTGAAGTTGAAAGGAATCAGTCCGAGCTGATTTTATTAATCAATGGTAAAAGAAGGAAAATCACTGACACTGAATTTCAAGACAATAATAAATCATCGCGTATTATGGTTACATCAACTAAAGATATAATAAAAAACACAAATCTTTTGTTGGAACGATATGTGTGCGGGCAACTGAAAGAGATGGTAGACACACTGATAGCTGATCATGACGATACAAATAACTGCTTCCAGTTTCCACAGTCAGCAAAACCTTGTCAAGATCGGAAAGGACTACAACATACATCTACTACCAGCACACGCATGAACGATTTTCTCACCAGCTCTGGCCACTTAACATGTAAAAAGTTCTTGCAATCGACCAAACGAAAGGACGCTGGCTTTGAAAGAGGATCGTTAAGATCAGGTATTCTGTTTGTTTTTTTATTAAATGATTTGTGTAGCGTAAATGTTAAAAATTGACCTGTAACTTTTCTTGAACAAGAAACGTTTTGTCCAAAAATCAGTTATATCTGTTAACTTAAGGTATGATATATACATACATTCGATTTTAAATCCAGATGTAGGATTATCTCCTTTTGACACAATGATTTAAACTTTGGTAATCAAATGAATATAAATATAAATAAAATAAATAACATAATGTTTTACTTAACATGTGTTTTATTTGTTTTCTCTAATTCAAATATATTAAAAACATGTAAATGGTTTGCACATAGAATTTGGTTTTTTCCGACTCCAAACTCATTCGCAATTTTACGTGCACTTTTACTCTTAGCCATTCCAATACCCGAATTTTCTAATTCAATCACTTTCCGTTTTGACATTTTAAATTCTGCATGTAATCTTATGGAAATCTGACTCGAATATGTTACATAGGGAAATAAATAAAACATGTCGATTGAAAACTAAATAAACAGGCCTGATTGGAAAATTTGCNTAGTTTATGTTGGCAAGTAGCCGTTTGTGGTCATTTTTCGTCACCAGGCAACCTTTCCCAACAAAATGGTATATAGTTTACGAAAATCGACCGCCATTTAGGCAATTAATCGCTTAAAATGTTGATGGAGGTGATTTTGCTGTGTCAAGAGATACCTACCTTGTATATATATATATCATATCAGATTTTTTTTGATTTTTTTTTTTAAATATATTTTTTTGTTTTATGACATATTGATAGTGTAAAAGTGACTTGGCCACGCGCCCAACACCTGTGATTTAACGTTTACACTTCCCGTTTTGATATTTTAATTTCTGCATGTAAGCTTATGGAAATCTGACTCGATTATGGTACATAGGGAAATAAATAAAACACGTCAATTGAAAACTAAATAAACAGGCCTGATTGGAAAATTTGCTAACATAAACTAATTAGCATAATTACAATAACAATTAATTAAAGAACGTATTTCGACACATGTTACAGATTAATAGTTTATTTGTCACACCTCTTGAGTGTGAAAATGTTTGTCACGTCGGCGCATTGTTTCTGCAATAAAATTGGCGATCAAGTTTGACACTTAACGTCTCAGATTGTAAACTCTTTAAACCGTAGACTGTGTGTCAATACCTCACTGTATTATTCAACACAAAAAATTGATAGGCAGTCTGCATCAACACCAGTCAGAACCGGTCATCAAGACAAAGGAAAATGGCTGGTGTGAAAACAAAACAAAGGTGTAATCGTACATCTTATCGGCTTAAATAAACAATTAACACTGATTTGTCCCTGAACGGTCAACAGATTTACCACTTTTACCGCAAAGTGGTCGCTATAAATATTAAAGATTTGGACATCAAAATACACTAAAATCAGCGATCGCTGGTCGCGTAAGACAAAAGTCGCTTAATACAATATGAAAATATAGTAAAAACGACCGGGGGGATTCAAAGTGGTCGCATAAGACAAAAGTCGCTAAATTCAAGTGGTCGCAAGCACAAGATTGACTGTAGTAAAGTATACTGGAATCCCTTGAACGACTGTCTGTCAGACTGTTTGTCTGTCCGTCTGTAGACCAACACCCTTACTTCAAAATGCAAGCAGTGAACATAATAATTATACACATCCAACAAAACAGACAGAGAATTAATGAAGAAAAAGTTAAGTTTGCAGAAGGACAAAAGCTCAAGCCTTGCCATTTGTTGTTTGTAAGGCTATTGAAACTTGGAGGCCTTACACAATTTCATCTTGATGTTTCAGTTTGTACCTGTTCAAGCTGGGAATGGCGCCTCAAATCCAGGACCTGTACGGCAAAGTCAATTTTACCGGTAAGAAAGCATTAAATAGTACAGTAGATTCCGCTTAATTGAATAGCCCATTTGTCACGTCCGAATATTCAATTATCCGGAGTATTCAATTACACGGAATCAGTTATATTTCCAATTTTATGAAAGTTTTTTTTTTCTCTGAAAAATCCGAAAAAACGCATCGTACCGAAGTATGAGCGTCCTAGAAATTGGTTTGTTTTCCGTGTTTTGTTGAATTCTCAAATGGGCATAATTAAACTTGTAATCTGAAACACTCTTCCCAATTTAATTTTTACTCGACGTTATCACATTCTTCCAATAAACTGCAAATGTACAGTGTGTTTTAATCCTTTCTCTAGAGAAAAGCGCGCGCAAAATTTTCGCTACATGTACAACGTCACGTCAAACGCATGGAATGCGTGCGTGTATTAAATTTCCGTTAAATGTTATGTTTCGTGGTAAATTTTAACAGAATGATATCGCGAATGATTTGGAATTGACATGTCCTCAAAATTAATTGCAAATCAAACACACTGTATCTTTATCGTTATGGTCGTTTACATAAGTCATTATTGAAACAGTTATTGTACTGCATACTGATGAAACAGAAAATCCGGACAAAAATGGATTAAGTGTTGGGTGTTGTGAAAAACACGCTTAGCCTATTGTGTAGACTGTGATGTTTCAACAAAAGGGATTAAAATGTGTGAAAGCGACTTTTTGCGGATAATGGAGCGTGTCTGTCAAAATTGTCGATACGATGCGTATCCTTGGAGATTTATGANTCAAAGAACATCAAAGGTGTGCTTTTACTCAATTCATTATTACAATAGTTAATTAAATTGTTAAAATTGTTTAATTTGTAACATACTATTCCACTTAAAATGACCATCAAAGAACCTCAAAGCTGTGCTTTTACTCAATTTTTTTAATGATCTCAATTATTTAAAGAAAAATTCTATCAGGCACTTATAAAAAACATTTATAATTAGATCTATTTAATTGGTAAAATTTGTTTCCCTAAAAACCAACCATCAAAGAACTTCAAAGCATAGTGCTTTTACTCATGTTTTACTCATGTATCCATATTTTCCCACTTGTACATTATGTGTGTTAATTTGCTCTAATTAGATCCAAATAAGTTCAACTTGTTATTTTTTGGTACAATTAATTAATTAATATTTTAATCATTCAGGACTCAACGTACATCAATTTTTTGTAAATCATTAATTATTAAGAGATAAAGTGCACTCTATTTTAATACTAATCGTTAAGTTTTTTTTTCTTCACATATCCCATTATTACAAATAACTAGTTCTAATATACATTTTCATATTATAATTATTATGTAGACAATTCACTTCCAAAATGGGAGTGAAACGTCTAGGGGGGATACATCTGGGGTGGAAACGTCTTGGGAGGGAAACGACAGATTTACCACTTTAACCTCAAAGTGGTCGCTCAATTAAAGATTTGGTCATCAAAATACACTAAAATCAGAAGTTGCTAGTCGCGTAAAGACAAAAGTCGCTAAATACAATATGAAAATATAGTAAAAACGCTCGGGGGGTATTCAAAGTGGTCGCATAAGACAAAAGTCGGTTAATTCAAGTGGTCGCAAGCACAAGATTGACTGTAATGTTAAATTTAGATTTTATTAAATATTAGGTCATATTTGATTAATTTCTTATATTTAGTTGGAAAAATAACCGATTCTGTGCAATTCCTTTTTACTTTCTAGGTAAACGGTTCAGACCCTCTGAAAACTTGGAACCAGACAGACATAAGATGGAAGTATTTCTGTTAGATGTGATAGCGATGTTTAAGAGAAGTGATGTTCCCCAATCAGAATGGCCACGCTTAGAGTACCCAAGCACAGAGGACCTTAATCACAAGGTATGGTGAAATAAAGGTGCCATTTGATACCTTAAGATTTGAAAACACATTCGTAAAAGAAACATAGCATTGATTACACCACTTATTTTACACGATCGCACATATACTAGCATCGCGTTTGCAAACATATTTTTATGCAAGATGTTCTATTGTAAAAAAAAGTACTAAATTTATGATCGCATAGACCTGTTTTTCGTTATGAACTTAGGGCTCATGAAAACTTGAAGTTCGCTAACAGATTCGTTATGATTGTTTTCTTGATATACAAACACGCTTGTGAACATGTTTTGGCAATGTAATAAAGTAATATATAAAATGTCACAACCGTGCCCAGAACTGAAATAAAATACATTTATTAGGTTATGAGGTGTGTTCCGAATTATCTTTCAAACACAAATAAACAACAATACAAGTTATTTCCCTACAACGAACATCTCTGGTTATACATTTTACTGCTTAGCTTGTGCACGACATATCCAACGTGATCATACTTACACGAATTGGATCATAATAACTATCTTACAATGTCTTCGCAAAGAAACATACCACATTAATCCATTTCCAACATCCATTATAACAAAGTGAATGAAACATTAATTAACTTTTGTGCTTTGCAGATCTTGACGAGACTCAGTGAAATAGACCGAAGGATCCTCGGTT
This sequence comes from Dreissena rostriformis, assembly GCA_007657795.1. NCBI lineage: Eukaryota > Metazoa > Mollusca > Bivalvia > Myida > Dreissenidae > Dreissena > Dreissena rostriformis. The sequence continues at coordinate 24,310 of VMBQ01009542.1, forward strand.
GCGGATATCAGCATAATATTCTTGAAATATTTTTGAACAGACAAGAAAATAGACGACTTGATGAAGAAATAATCCAGGAATTGCAAATGCATGAAATATATACCTATCATTTCAATTACGGCCCATGTGAGTACATTCCGTTACTGGGATTAAATGTTGGGACTTCAATTGGACGTTGTGGACGATTTGCAACTTTAGGAGGATTTGCATGTTTTGCCGGGGACCTGTACGCATTAACGGCTCGCCACTTTGTAGAAGAACATAGTGGCATGATATACTCTAGGAATAACGCCGATCAGTCAGAGTGCATTGCCGTAATGCCGCAACAAGCTCAACAGGAACGAGGAGAACTTGATATTGCTGCAGTAAGAATCTTGCCGAAAGTTGATATTGACGATACGCGTTTTAAAGACTCAACAGGCGCACCCGCGAATACGTTACTATTTAAATTTGAAGACCACACCGACAGTGACATACAACGTTTGTTACAAGGGGAGCTTGTTTTCGCATGGACGGCTAACTCAAATGCGTCCCCAAGCATTGGGAGAATAACCGTGCCCCTGTTTCAAAGACCATCTTACACATATAAGTTTGTCGTCATTGTAAACGAGAATGAGAGTAACAATGACAATGGAGAATTATTTGGAACACCTGGTGACAGTGGAGCAATCGTATGTTCAGATGACAAAGACGTTAATAGCGTTCACGTAATCTCAATGTTCATGGGACAACTTGACAGACGCGACATCACAAAATTCTTGACGCTGCCACTGCAACAAGGGTTACAACAGATAAACGCAGAGCTGGGCATCAATTTGCAACTATGTTAAATAACACAATATGTGATTAACTGAGTAAGCTGTGTGAAGCTCAATATAAGTCCGTATATGACTTTCATCGTGCTTCGAAATTGGTACTTTATTGAAATTGAATATAACATGTTCAAAATTTATTCCGTTAATTTTCTTGTGAGTTCATACTAAATATTGGTGTTTTTTAAATATGTTTTTACTAAACAAATGTTTAATTATCTGGCTCATTTTTCTACAGTTGAAATAATATTTACAATTAAAACAGCACTGCAAAAAGAAGGCTTTGTCCCATGGCCATGTTGCTCAATATAAATAATGATTACCAATATTAATTGAATGTATGTTCTATTCACAAATGTACGTGTATAGCATGAACTATTATTATATATTTTGTTTCGTGTTCAACTCTGTTTGCTTACTTGTTTCTAAAGTATCTTATGTCTCTCTCTTGACTGTTAACATAGAACTTAAGTAGCAAAGACATCGTCAAAGCTGGTCAACCATTTTTTATGTTCGCAAAATAAGCGGATTGTTTCGTTATTTTAAACATGCTGTGCTCTTGGACATATGAGCGTCCATTGTATTAAAGTGTCATTTATGATTTAATGTTTCCCGATTTTAATTACATTTTATTTGATTTTAAATCAGTCTTATATGCATGATCGAATAAGCTTAAATTATGATTTTTTTTTTAATAACCTGGACCTTTAGTAATCAGTTTTGTAATCGGGTGGATTTTACAATTTGTGACATTGCAAAGGCTGCTGGAGTTTTTTGTTAATATATAACTTGTCTTGTGTTTGAGTGCCATATATATTTATGTGTTGTGGTAATTGGGCTGTTTATTGTGCTATATTAATGTTAATTAACTTGCATAAATTTTTTATTATCTTTGTTTTCTACAATATGTGTGTGTATTTTGGCTACCATTGTTCTTATTTATTTTCCGGTCCAATATTGTGTTGACGTTTCATACTATTAAGACGTTTGACAACATTTAATTTTACAAATTTCACTAGAGAATTGAATAATTTTGCATCAACTACGTTTGGGCCATATATATTAAAAAAATGGTTAATGTACTATTATCGACATTACAATGTAACACACCAAATATAAATTGTGTGACTTCGCTTAGGAGAACCCACGTGGCTTTTTGATAGGTTGCAGATCCTAATAAGGGACTACAAACTCCCATTAAGATTAGCAAATAAATACATATCATGCTGTTTAATAAATATATTGTTTAAATATACTCCAAACATGCCATCACATGCCTATTTAACTTAGGTTTCCATAAATCTCCATGTATTTTTTTGTAAATGTTGCGTAGTTTTCGAGAAAACTATAACAATGTTTGTGAAAATCAATGAAGTTCAACTATAAATTGAGTTTAATTGTCAATGGATATTTTTTAAAGTTCTTTCAGACATTTAGACCCGATCATTATTTCGTAAGCGGATCACTTCTAATGAATGTATGTAATTATACTCGTGCGTGCAACATCATTCCGGCATATAGAGAATAACAGGTTACTGCCTGATATTTATGTAATATATCAGGCAAGGCTTAGAATAATATCACGGCGAGGCTTGCCGAGCCGTTATTGTATTCGTGCCGAGCCTGATATATTACAAAGAGATCAGGCATTTACCTGTTTTTCTGTTAATCTTACCTCTCTCTAAGTCCCCATTTTAAAAGAAATAATTAAATAAAAACTCTACGACGCTGCATTTTTAGCGGGAATGAGGGTTTCGCTGTCCATCGCGCTACCATGTTTCTACGCCTCGCATAATAAACTTGATCTTTATCCAAAACTTACATAATATTCTATTTATCCTATTATTTCCTCCCTTTTCCCATTAATAATTATCAAATATCGGATTTTTTGACAATTTTATTTCTTCCGTAACTTTTTGGAAAAACCCGAGTGTGATCTAACAATAGCGATAGTATAGAGCTCAAGTTTATACGTTTTTCGGCGTAAGCTGTATTAAGCCAGCTTTTCACCCTACCTGACCTTTGTAAGTGTCCAATAAAATTCAAATAAAATTTCCCGCGGCTAGGTACGAATGAATACACTTCATTTATTCCATTGGCTGATTTGAGTATACCACCATAACATTGGAAACATATCCGCGTCTTTGTAACACTGTTTTACTGCATGAAACAATTTTATCTCTAATGAAAAGGCTTAATAGATAGAACAGTTTTACACTCAATTCTCGACATCAATACAGTTTGTGCGTGCACCTTTTATTTTCAGAGGATTGCCAGGGCAAAAGCGTTTATACTTAAAGGCTATGTTCTCATATTTAGTACTTACTTCCATATTCCTGTCAACATGTTAACATGTAAAAGTATAAAGAGCAGTGGAAGCGAGGCCTCACTTTAATGCATTGCATTTCAACCCGCGAGGTATCGGGCCAATTCGCGGCCAGTGTGTGAATGTCAGAGTTTATATACAGGTCATCACCGGAGTTCGCGGCCAGTAAAAGTTATATAATAAAGACGCTATCCGTGAACTAGGTGACCTGGAATTTTCTTTAGACCAGAAATATGTTAAATAAAGATATTCAGCAATATAATTATGGTATGTCAATAATAGATTCTTAATGTGTTTTCAACAATACAATGATAAATATTATTTTTGATTAATTTTACATATAATGTATTAAGCATGAGCGCGATGATTCTCGATACTGTTAATAATCGAATCAAATAGCAATGCCCGACAAACCATTAAAACAGGTTTGTTCGAAGAACGCGCCTATAAATACGGATACTTCGCGTGTGGCCGGTTGACTCGTATGTTTTAATTTCACTTCCATTCTTCTTTTGGCTTTCTGTTTTGTATCTATAGGTATATGACCAGTAATATGTAATAATGTAAAATAAGCCGCGAAAGCTCCGCGTAACATCCCGTACTGCATGTGATGCAGCTAAGAACTGCACAGAAAAAGACATTCGCTATCCTTGATCTAATTCATTGAACTATCAACGCCGTATATCTTTTTTAAAGATATTTCTTGTTTGTTATACTATCGATTTTCATCTGGCAATAGGATAAAATATATAACATCCTAGTATCAAATTGTTTGTTTTGTTGAATCTGATTTTATTTTACTAAAAATGATGACTACATGTATGTAGATCATTCCGAGTAAAATAACTTACATCCAAACATCGACTGATTTAACAACTTCTTGTTGAACATGACGTCATCAACATTAACGCATACATTTTTAATTCTTGGAAAACACGTTTTTTGCTGTTCGTGTTGCTTTTTGTGGAATAAATGTATTACATCTTGGTATCAAATTGTTTGTTTTGATGAATCTGATTCCTTTTTACAATAACATATTGCTTATTTATGAAGTCTTAGTAATATGACACATCGACTGATATAAGAAAATCCTGTTGAACATGATATAAAAAATATATCATGCAACGTTATATCAGTCAGATATCAATGCAGTGGTATGATAAATTGCCCAGACACATATGTAAAAGGACATAACAGGGTATTCAAAGAAAACTTCAAATAAAAATGGCTTATACGGAGGGGTCACCGTATCTTAAAATATATAACATATTTTCAATAACTGGAGGTAAAGATAAGATTTTTAAGAATATAATGACCAAAATTCACAATATAAAGATGTTTCACTTTATGTTAGATCACATCGGCATGATATAGTGTCAAGTGTAATCAATATAGGATAGGGATGGTTTGACAAAAATATTGACAAATGTGCATCACATAATGACGGATTGACTCATTAAAGGTCACATCGGCATGATATATCAGTTAGTTCGTTACGGCGATATCCTTTAAATTTAAACTACACTAGTTCGAGCCCCAAGGGGACACATTTGTTCCTTTAAGGATTCGGGCAATATCGGGTTATAATGACTTCCTTCGTAACGTATCGCGGTTTTATCTGTATAGTGACGGATATTGTTGAACGACGGTAATATCAATAAGTGACGTAAACTAAAACGAACTGATAAATTATCTGTCATTACCTGTAATTTATTTATACAATAAACGAAATTTTGTTTGGTGACTGTCCGTAAAAAAAATAATATTGCATTTGGCTTACTAATTATACAAATGTAAATATTAGCACAACGTAAACACGGAAATCGTATGTCTCATCACAACAGCTTACCATAAACGTTAATAATATGATGGTAAGCTGTCATGGGGTTTTCAAATTGAATATCATGTCTATGTTACATGATAACATTTTCCTTTTAAATATGGTTGTAATGACAGATTGTCATTGATATTTTTACAAGAATCCTGTATTTTGAACAGTGCCATGCGTGTCTGAAAAAATTTCCTGCATAACACAGAAATACTTCAGACAAATTGTCAATCGAAATTCATGATGTTTTCGTTTAGACTGCAATAACATATGTCTACAAGTATTATTATATAAGGTCACTCAATTATATCTGGTTGTTCTGTACAAACTATTGCCCATATATATTGTGTGCATTTTGAATTGCTTTCATAAATAAATATTTGTGATGGTTTCTACATCAACGCAATCCTTAAATATGTTTTAGTTACGAAAAAACTAACAATTACACGTACAACATAAAAAATGCATTTAATTGATTTGTTATGTAATGCTCATCTGTTAAATTGTAAATTTGCACAACCTATCAGCAAGAACATGTTACAATATGATTCATGATTTACAAAAAAATCAGTAATTGGGTAAATTCAGCAATTTTTTGCTTATTTCATGTCTATACTTCAGAAGTGCTTCAGACAATTTCTATGTTTTTGTTTTTGGCTGAGATTTTAAACCACCAACACTGTGACTAAGTATGATGATGATGCGATTAAAACTATTTGAGTAAGAAAGCGGACAAGGTAAATCTGGCAAAATGTTTAGAATTCAAAGGCCATAATTCAGAAGTGCTTCACGATATCTGGTAGGTATCATGGGAATTATATAGCCTCAAACATTGTCGCCATGTTTGATGATGATACATGGAAAAAGAATAATTTGGAGGGCGGACAAGTTTAATTGAAGCATTTTATAACTTATGGGTCATAAGTCAGAAATGCTTCAAGTAATCTGGCTGTTTATCAAACAGGCCCAAGAAATCATGCCAACAATCACGGTCACCCAGAGATGACCAATGATGATCCAAACGATTTAGACAGTTTACAAGGCTTTGCCAACATTTTATAATGCAAGGCCAACAATAAAGAAGTGCTTCCGGTGATCTGATAATCACACTTGGCCTAGATAGTATGCCCACAAACAATATCATCAAGTTTCATGATCAACCAAGTTAAACTGTTTGAAATAGAGGGCGCAAAACGTTATATTGGCCTTTTTGTTCAACTCATGGGCGATAATTTACAATCGCTTCAATTTTTTACTATACACATATTTTTACAACAGGAACTTAAGGCCATAGGCCCTGTGTCGCTTACCTGAAACATGAAGGTACAGTTAAAACTTGTATGGGAAGTCTGTGTGATGTTTGCAAAACCACATTGTATAATAATGATTTTCTTTCCTGTTGGTGCCGCTGAAGTTTCAATTTATCTGTATGTGTTTCTGTTGCAGTTTCATAAGAGAAGATTGTTTAAGTTATTTATTATATAAATGTATAAAAATCATGTGACGCTGGGTCAGTTTTGACCCCAGGGGCATGATCTGAGCAAACTTAAATAGATGACCACTTGACGAAGTTACACACCAAATATTAAACTCCTTAGCCTTGTCAATTGTGCGATTGAGTGTTTTATTGTACATTTATATACGAGGTTTTATTTTAAGACAAAAAAAATGGAATCTCATATTTTTTACACATTTAAATTTCATTCAGAGATAGCACAACTCAGTGCACTGTTTTTATAATTCAGAGAAAACTGTCTAAGTAACATTTATCATGAGGTGTACTGTGAAGAAACTCAACGGTGAATGCATAACGTTGAATGGTCATGACCCAGTGAGCGACCCCAATTAAAGACGGGTTTGGAAACGATGTTCGCCGCTCAAAACTTTACTAAGGATAGACTCATTTGTTTCACTGAAAATTCTGTGGATTTGAATAGTATAAGTAAATTCAAGTACGTGTTTATAGTTTGCATATCGAGGGGTGAAAGCGAAACAGCTCTAAGTGACATTTTTTCACAAAATGACTT
>VMBQ01009543.1:6421-21421 GCA_007657795.1 Dreissena rostriformis
AGGCCAAGTGGAACTATTTTGAGGCGGGTCACGGTAAGGGCCCCTGTGACGGGTTGGGGGTGTGGCAAAACGACAAGCTATGGAAGCATGCAAACAAGGCAAAGTCACAATCCAGGATGCGAATGATTTTTTCAACTGGGCCTCAAAATCTAAGAAAAGCATCGAGTATGTGTTCTATAATGGAACTGAGTATGAATCCACAGCCAAAGAACTCGAGTTGAAAAACCCGAAACCTTTTCCGGGAACCATGAAGTTGCATGCGTTATTTGCTGCACACAATCAATTATATACCGCCGAGGTCTCGTGTTACTGTGACGCCTGTTTAAAAGGCAAATACTGTGGACACTGGAAAATAGACACTTTACCAGAAAAACACAATGTACAAAAGTAACGAAGCCAGCACACGCAAATGTTCACTAAAACGGAAGTCGANTGGACACTGGAAAATAGACACTTTACCAGAAAAACACAATGTAAGCAACGAAGCCAGCACACGCAAATGTTCACTTAAACGGAAGTCGATAGATCATGAAGGAAATGTCGATGAAAACAGAAACAACGCACAGAAGCTAAACGTACCTGAAACGTGCGCAGACGGAAATGGCTCTTCACAAATCGCAGATGAAAATGTGTTGCCCAACGTCTCAGATGAAAATGTGTTGCCCAACGTCTCAGATGAAAATGTGTTGCAACGTCTCAGATGAAAATGTGTTGCCCAACGTCTCAGATGAAAATGAATCCCCATCGATCAAACCAGTCAAAGACGCATACTNTATGTCCTTTACATCTTTATTTCGGCGTTTTAAGCTCTTTAAGATTTATTTTTATTGAAGCTTGTGGATATTTATAATATTTGTGGAGTGTCATATGGTACCTCAAATACAAAAGTGTTATCTTAAACCATTGATTTATGGTGTTTTAAACTGGGAAACTCCTTGAACAGTCGAGACAGGCTGTAAAATGTAACGTTCGTATCACTTTGAAGTGAGCCTCATTGAAATTGTATTCGGCTGTTTCTCTTAAAGCGATCTATCATTCTATGCAAATTCATTTGAATATATTTAATATATTTAATATGCTCTGCACAAGAAGCAAACTACATGTATACATTTTGTTTACCAAGAACACAGGCTTATTAAATTAATTCTGATATATTTAACATTGCCATACACATGTATGCAGCATAAAAACTGTCTTTTACTAGCTCAGCAGATTAAGTCTATATATCAAGAAATCTTTCAGTTTGTGATGCAAGCACCAAATTTGGCACATATACTCTTCAATAAACTATAGATTTGATAAAGCACGTTAGCCAATAGAAAAAATCAAATGGCGTCCGTTTTCAAGATGGCCGCCTTCAGGATTAAAAATGAAAAAAAAATGAAACAAATTCCCTGAAAGGTTTTACTGCTGTGAATATTACTTGATTTTAATTTCGTACACAACAATTTGACTAGTTTGAATTTAAATTCAGACATTGTTTAAGTTTAATATAGTACACACAAATTCAACAGGGATACAGTTCATCTCAGCCTCACATGATGTGTCTACTGCATACTCTAAAATTGCCTCAGCGATCTGAGGCTTATCTGCTGTACAAAGTATGTTCTTGGCTTCAAAGAAGGCAGCAGGATGGGAGCTCATTTCAAAAGACAATACGACTGCAAGGGAAGGATCTCCAGTTTTTGACAACACCAGGAAACGCTGGAACAGAAGAGCAGGATAATAAGCACGGTCAGAAGCGATCTTAACACCTATTCCCAAGAGCATTGGCTCTGTTCTTTCTCGTGAATTCATAAGCAAAGACCGACTTTCCTATGATATCTCTTATGATCGTTTTCCAACCGCCTCAACTGCATGAACATTCACATCTGATCCAGCCACTATCTAATTGACNCACGTCAAAAGTAATGGACTTGCGGTCCTTCGTATTGTGTCATTGGACGCCATGTGAGATTTCTGTGTAACATAATAAACTTAAACTATGTCTGACAATCGTAATGTGTTCTTTACCCCTTGAAACCTCGGTATAGACAACAAAATCATCTAATCTGAGTGGATAGTTACATGTACATAGTTATGATCATTAATAGGTTTTGGTGGCCATTATGGTGGCCATTTTGGAAACCGTGTTGGATTTGTGTGTAATATAATAAATTTAAAGAATGTCTGATAATCCTAATGTGTTCTTTGCCCCTTGAAACATATGTATATGCACCAAAATAATCAAATTTGAGTGGATATTTACATAGTTATGATCATTAATAGGTTTTGGCGGCTATCTTGGCGGCCATTTTAGACGCCATGTTGGATTTGTGTGTACTATTGTTAATTTAAACAATGTCTGATGATCTTTATGTGTTCTTTGCCCCTTGAAACGAAGGTTTAGACACCAAATCCATCAAATTTGAGTGGATAGTTACATAGTTATGATCATTTATAGGTTTTGGTGGATATATTGGCGGCCATTTTGGAAAAAATGCCGCCATTTTGAATTTTCAAGTGGCTAACGTGCTTTTTGAAGAAAGGGGTACATAAAGGTAATGTATGCAAAATTTCATGCTTGTATCACTAAGTGAAAGATTTTTTCACTAATCAGCCCAGCTATGGTATGTTATAACACGTTCGTACAATCTTAGAGTAAAAATAAAATAGAGAACAGTTAATTTCTCAGTTTCTAAGTTATTCGTAAGAGTTAATCTCTTTAACACCTCGTTAGGTGTAAGACATAAGACCCGATCTATTACACATCATTAGAACTCATGTAAACAGGCTGAAAGGTGTTTAAACTTGGTAAATGTTACACGTTCCTGACAATTAACGTACTTGACGGCAATTTAAATAATTATATTTGAATACGGGTTAATAAAGACTAATGGTATAGTTGTAATGTTAGCTAAATCACTTATTTGGGTGTTTTATGACGAAGTAAAAGATACAAACTATGCGATTTAAGAATCGCATATTACAGCAGGAAAACTGTTTAACGTACCTGACAAACTCTAGCGTCTCACCTTCAAAACTAAACTTCCCGATTAAAGTGTGACGATTTGCATTAAAGTTAATGGTTCTTTTTGTGTTTTTCGATATATTTCATTATTGCTTTCCATTTTGTACGCTATATTTTCATGTATTTCTTAGGAAAACGCAAACTTCGACGCTCATTAAAGTAGTTAACGTTCTTGACCGAAGTTTTTGCGACAACGGTAGACTGCACATCAGCGTGTCAATTTTAGGAAAATGTTGAAAAATGTTGATTGCTCAAAATATCCATCACAATATCCTTTAGGAAATACATTAATTGTTATGCTTTGAAACTTCTGTCACCCAAAGCTTTTATGTTAAAATGGTGAACTATGCTGTGCGACAGTCTTTTTTTGTGAAATTGTGCGTCTTTTTGTAGTCTATATAAGACATTTCGGAAATCGAAAGTGTTATATTTCACTATTATTTATGTTGTCAATGATACTAAGTTGTTAAATAATAATATTTCCAACGAAGTATTTCATTTATTAAATGGAAATTACACTGAGACACAAATTTATTGAAAATATCCCTTTATCTGACATTCAGTGTGCAACAGTTTCGGTAGCCCTCAACATCCACTTCGACCTATCGTGAGCCAACCATTACTTTGGGGAACGTTTTTGTTATTGAGTGTTAATACTGCCAAAATACAGTACATCCCATAACCGAGTGTATAACGACGTGTACTAGTATTTGAATATACACATGAAAAACATGACATAAACAAGGGGAATTATTATATTACTTACATAAATAAGTCATGTATTGTTCTAAAATATATGTATGTGTTGCAGAAACTTCAACAAATTAAACATAAGTATGAAATTGCAATATTTTACTGTATTTAACTTAAATATTTCGTTATTATGAGTTAAAACAACCGACACACAAATGTCAATGTTTATGCAGACGAAATGCGTATATTCATGAATATATGAAAAGATAAAACGGTTTGGAAAACATAATGCATTATAATAACAAAATAAATACATTTTAATAGATTATAAATCAATTAATACAACAATTAAAAATCTCGTATGGAGAATATTTTACTAATAAATTATATGACACCCCGCCTGCGCCTTTAAGCAGAAACCAGCATTTGAATCAATCAGCTGTCAAACTTTAAAATAAATTGTATATAACACTAATATATCTTATATAAGTACACGTACATATCAAGAAAACATCAAAATAAAAATAAAATGTATAACAACATAACGTTTGTATAAATACATATAAAAATAACAAGCTTTTACACAAAGTAACAAAGTTATATACTATTCGATGATACCAGCCACAATAAATGCGCTTCTCGAATCTCGCACACAACTTGCATCATTATAATGTATCTCACACAATCTATAGTACCCTACAACACATCTACCATTGACTAAACCAAATACTTGATGAAAATACACAACACTCCAATTTAGCACGGCGTCTTCCGAAAAACATAGTTTTTCTATTTAAGCAAAGCCTTTATAAAATTAAACCATTTTTTATTGCGTGTTCATTTGTTTGGCATGGTTACCTTAGTGTCGTTGTTGTTTTTATTACAAACGTAATATTGAGTAAAATAAAGTATAAAAATTAGAAAATATACCTTGTTTTACAATTTTGTACAAAATGTTACCTTCATTAATTAAACTTCAAATTAAAACTAATAAATAGAATCCAACATGGATGTTCAAACATGTACAACTCTTTCATTGTGTTATATCAATTAAACAACAATCGTGAAATTAGGAAACAAAGAAACACAACGAGTGTTCTAAAATTTGAGTGCTGGTTGAAAGAATTTCGGAATAGTCATGTAAGGTAAATACAAAACGTATCTGCGTTCATTTAGAACAAATCAACTAAAAACGCGGTAGTCGAGTAAGTTTTTCTAAGCTTCTTGCAGAATAGATTTTTAATAATTTTGACTCGTACACTGAGATATCGCATAACAAATGAATGAATAAAGCGCTGAAAGTCATAATGATACAAAATATAAATGTTCTTATTACCTATGGTGATATTTGTAAAGACAGCATTTATGTTGCAAATATGCGTCACTGTATTTTATTAGATCTAATTAATTAAGCTTTACACTCTCCGGATCATCGATGTTGTTCTGAACAGCATTAATGTCAGAAGGATTTCTTTTAAAATATGAAGACATGTGGTCCCAACCTTTTTTCAACATTCCAGGGGAATTTTCTTTTTTACTGTGTTTGCCAACCGCCTCGTGGTCAGCAGGAGCGTCTACAAATACGTCCTCCTCGGTGTCATTGTGATTACCTGGTGTTTTACAAAAAACATTATGGATTACAGTATGAACCCGTTGGCTTCTGACTTCCGAATAACAACTATTGTTTACATGCATAACTTATTTTTAGATTTTAAACTATACCTTTACCTTTGCTGTCTTGCCCCGACCCTCCTTGATTTATTTGCTCATGTGTTTCTACAATGAACAGAAGCGAATTTATAACCTGAGATACAAAAACCATGAAGAATTACTAATTATCAATAAATCAGTATAAAATGAGTAAAATTGATCGAGGTCCATCGATGCCGCTTTGACCTACACTTTGACCTTAAAGAAAATGTTACAAANTTGACGAGTGTACAATTCAGCGCATCTGTATTATCAATTTATGATTAATAAATTATTATTTATTCTTACCATTATTTATCAGTATCGTTATTTTGGTTGTTACATACAGAAAAACGCGTTCATTTCGATACCTGTGAATAATGGATTTGACAGTTTAAAAATACAAAAGACAGAAAATCGTGGCGTTTGAGTGGATAGTTTGCATTTTGTTTACGAAACAAAAGTTGTGTAATGTATATCTACCACACACCATATATAAATATGACGCTTATGTTTGTTGTGACTTTGTCCAGCCCAGAAATCAAAGCACTGCACGCATACATCCCAGCATCACTACTACTAGTAAACTCTTTCTCGAAATAAGCTATTGAGAAGCCCTTGGCGTTTTCTTCCGTTTTTCGCATTTCGCCGAATTCAGTCCCGTTATGCGACATCCGAAAGTTGATGTCCGGATAATCGTCGGTTACACATTGTGGAATGGAGCAGGAGAATTTGACTGTACTGCCCGCATGGACAACATCAATTGCTTTCAATTTCACGTCTGTAAAAGATAATTTGCATTATCAACCAGAATTGGTGTTTAACTTTTAATTGACTTCAAATGAGAAAAACATGTATCAGACTAAACTTAACACGAGTTAAATGTCTTTAATGTTAAAAAATGATAACCTGAATACATGGCTTTAACGATATATTTATGTTGTTTGTTTTTAAATGAAAATTTGAATAAATTATATATGTTTTAGAAAAGCTTAGTTGGAATATAGCCGTATTTGTGTCGCGTTCTGAGAAAACTGAGCAAAATGCTTGTGCGTAAATTGTCATCCCAGATTAGCCTGTGCAGTCCGCACAGGCTAATCAGGGACGACAATTTCCGCTTTTATGGAATTTTTCGTTTAAATGATGTCTCTTCTTAGCGAAAATCCAGTTTAGGCGGAAAGTGTCGTCCCGGATTAGCCTGTGCGGACTGCACAGGCTAATCTGGGATGACAATTTACGAACAAGATTTATGCCCAGTTTTCTGGGATGACACTTTACGCACAAGCATTTTGTCCAGTTTTCTCAGAACACCCCACATATAGCCGTATTTTGTTTAGTTTACACAACATTATCATGTAATTTAATTACGTTCATATGAGTAAAGTCACGATTTGTTTCATTAATTGCTACAATGAAATCGAAACTANTAACAACCAGAATTGGTTTTTAACTTTAAATGACAAAATGCATGTTTTTAATACACTGAACTTGACACAATTGTTTTCCTAAAAATCTGATAACCAGAATACATGGCTTTTAATGATGAATAATATTTTATTTTCTAACGAAAATTTGAATATACTAAACATGTTTTTAGAAAAGCTTAGTTGGAATATTGCAATATCGTGCTGAGTTTACACACTGAACCCATTTAATTTAAGTAAGTTATGAGCTTAAGTCACGATTTGTTTCTTTCATTGCTACAATGAAATCGAAACAAGTTATTATTTATATCAACATTATCTTACCTAGTATATAGGAAAAGCATCAGACCCGTAACTAGAAAGGTTAACTACACAGCAAAACAAAATCTCAATATCCTCACAATTATATCATCACATCATTGATTGTTCAAAGTCTGCAATAACGAAACTAAAAGTGCATATAATTATTTGAAAAAAAAGAACAGTAAGCTTACCGAATTGGCATGTATTTCCTTTACACAGGACCTCTGTAGATACAAACAAAAATACTCCTAGCCATGTCGACAACATGTTTTCTCCAAACATATCGGAAGTAAGTTCACAAGGTTCTAGCAAAATGCTGTTAACGCAAATCTTAAATTGAGCTCTTGATTCTTGAATTCCTTTTTGCTAATTATAGACATGGCGTGTTTTCATGAAATCAATAGACAGGTATGAGTAAGATGGCATTCTTAAAAAATAATTAGCCGTAAACGTGACTCAAACCAAACCAAACGGATAACCAGTTCAGTTTCGGTTTCAGTTATTGGCAGAATCAGCAAAAATATGCCTTTGGCCACATAATCAACAAATATACAAACAGACGATCACACAAATGATATACTGAACAAAAATTATATTACATAAATAGATAATTAAATTAATACATATGTTACTAATAACGAAATAACTTGGTTAACATAGTAAGTTTAATCAAGAAGCAACAAAGTAGCTAACTAGCAAGGTAATCATTCCTTTTTAACATAGCATTGTAAATAAATTGAGAAATATTGTTTAAGTGTCTTGTGTTAGTTCTGGACATCATATATGTGAACTTGTTGACAGTGTAAAACGATTTGTAAACTTTATACTTAATTCTTAAATCGCGATAATGCGTATATATACACTTGGAGACTTTTCTAACGCAACACTTTTCAAACTTGAATATCTCTCTTATGAGTAAAGATTTTTATTTAAAATTTTGACAAGTGATCATTTGACTACAATCTGTGCAAGCTCGTGATAAAATCATTCATCCGTGACGATCGGACGCTTAAGCACGGGGGTAGGTATGGTTTTATCTTTTTGCACGTGGAAATGGTGAAACGCGATATAATTATAATTGTATTTCAATTTCATTATTCTAGGTGGATTCTTACACCAGGTAAACATAAAATTAATTAACAAAACAATATGGCTCGCATGAATAGTTCGTACCGTAATCGCGCAATTGGCATGTTGCAGGCTACCTCACCCACGTGCTAAAGCGTCCGATCGTCACGGATGAATGTTTTGATCGTGAGCTTGCCCACAATGTAGTCAAATGATATAGACATGATATGGACAGAAGGTGGTTATATGCCTTTAAGGCTTGCCCATTCAGGGTTTTTACAGCTTCATTAAGCGAACCATTATATTTAAATGTGATACCAAGGTGAGTAAATGTGTCAACAATTTCAGTGTTTTCATTGTTCAATAACCATAAATAATAATGTGTAGTTGTTCTTTTTTTAAATAGACAGATTCTAGACTTGTTAACATTTATTTTTAGATCCCATTTCTTAGAGTAAGTATGTATGCAATTCAACTGGGCTGGTAAGCTTGAAGGATCTGTTGTAAATAGCGCTATATCATCCGCAAGCAATAAAATATGCAAGTACAGTATTTCTATATCTTGACATGTGAGCTTCTCCAAATCTAAACTTTCATTTACATCATTTATAAACAGAATAAATAGGTGAGTAGAAAAAGGCTCCCCTTGCTTGATCCCTAATGAAATATCAAAAAAAGTGAAAAGCACTTGTTATCAGAATCTTAGCATCTTACAAATTACACCCGACTGAAGTAATTGTACCCATAATGGGTCATGGGTGACCGTGTCAAATGCTTTTTCAAAATCTATAAATGCACAATAGAGTTTCCTATTATTTGCTAAAACGTTTTGAATTACAAAGTGTAGTATAAAACGCAATCAACAGTATTACGGCTATCCCTGAATTTAAATTTAGCTTCGTTAAATATATTTTCACGTTCACACCACTAATAAATTCGATTACGAAAGATTAATGAAAATATTTTAGACATTATATTTACCAATGTGATGCCTCTATAGCTAGAGGGATTATTCTTTTCATCCTTTTATAGATTGGAACAATAACGCCTTTTGTCCAAGAATCTTGGTAAATTCCTGAGTTACGAATATAATTGAAAATATGTTGAAGATAGGTTGCAATAAAATGCGTGCAGTCAATAAAAAAATATGCAACATTTCCTGTAATAAAACTGCTTTAATGTCTTGAATTAGAGGAAATCACGTTGATTACTTCTTTAATTAAAAAGGGGCAATCAAGACATACAATATATAACCCATCGGCTGAGTTCTGAAAAGTATCATCACGAAAAGAACTTTCGTTGGGCATTGCTGACATATTTTTAAAATGATTCCATTGCTATATGTGGTCTGGTAGCATAGATTTAACAAGAAACAAAATGATGTTTTTTTTTTGTTTGTTTGTGGTTTAATATATTCAACACATGTTCAAGTTCTAATTTAGTGTTCGTGTGTCGTATGAATAGATATCGTTGTTGGAAATAAAAATGGAATATATTGTGCCACAAAAAAAGAGCATTTTGTATCTTGTTAAATCTATGTAACCAGACCACATCTAGCGTTGAAATTTTGGCTATAACTATAAGGAACACTGACGATTTATGGGTTAACTTTATTTTACGAAATATTCGTTGATTTTGAGTGTTAATGGGGCTTTTACTGTATAATTATTTATTTGAAAGATGGAGAAAATCTACGATAGATATATATTAGAGCGTTTGAATTGAAAACAAAAGCTTTTTTAATAACCGTATAAAAAGAAATGTTGCAGTCATCACATTGCTTGCTTCTTTAACCGTTGGCACCTCTGGTCCGGAGTGTATCACGTGACAAACAAGCTGGCGGCGTACATTCCGAGACAGGTATTTTTCGCCGTTTCAAACCCTTCATTTCTTTTATAAAAAATTAAATGCCGCTCACTTAACAGCCATATCAGCAAGAAATTCATTATTGTTTATTTCGTAGTTTCGTGGTCGATTGCAAAGTAGTTCAAATATCAGTTTGTAACTTTATATGAGCCTCGTTCTGGGAAAACTGATGCAACTGCCTTGGACCGGTAATGCAACATAAAGGACGGACAACTTGAACCATTTCTTTGTTTGAACAATGAAGTCCTTCAAATCAGTTCACAATCAAGTCAATGATCGACACAGAGAAATCAAATATACCCAGCACCAGAAGGTCCCCCATACATATGCACCATGACAACATAAAAGTCGACAACGATTGAGTCGTCCATTGAACTATGCTTGACACAAGTATAGCTGCACATTGAATCCCAGTTAAAGGGACATAATACACATAGAAAAATGTCGGAAAATTAAAAAAGCAATTGAACGATAAACTTTATTAAAATTAACTTGAACACCAAACCATACATAAAATAACAACGGGGTCACCTAGAAATATCCGATTTTCATAATATTTGCATAATCATTGACACACTGACATTCCAATGTCAGGTACGTTATATTCATATTATCACATCAATACATTGAAATAAACTCGCACAGATTCAATTATAATTTATCATTAAATGTGGTAAACAGTGTGCGAAACAGATTCCCGACTGTTATTTCATTTTTTGATAATCATTTGAATTTGTGTCATCATTTTTCTAAAATTAATAACAAAATCATCAATAGTTTTAAAAAGGTGTGTTTGTTAAATCATGATGATCATTAAAAGGATTATAAAAATGTACAAGTTTGGTTTAAAAATCAAATTCAAACATACATTTTTACGAAAACATCATTTCTTACAAGGAAAAAATAATATCTCAGCGAAAATCAAGTATGTTAACAACCTTGGTATTTTTAACGTACCTGACCATCAAACGTACATACGTACAATTCAAAGAATCTTAATAAGCATGCTTAAATCATTTCATTGATATACATGTTTTATAAGAAAATGATACAAATCTAATAGATGAACTTAAAAAATCTTTAAAAACACGGTAAAACATAGATTTAAAGAACTCTTAACGTTCTTGACAAGTCTATTTCGTTCCTATAAACAACGTGCTATTACAACTAGGTCAAGTACGTTTACATATTCAAATAACAAACATTATGATTAAAACGTTCATATTTAATAAAAACAACCATTTGTGAGTTCTACAGTAGTTTNTAAAGCGTCTATTGTATGCTAAAATATTTCACAAGTATCTGGGTAATACTTGCGAGCTATCTGTTAGATTAAAAATAGCCTAAACAAACTTGTAAACTCCACGGTTTTGTTGTTTTCACTCCTGTCACATGACTTTGTTGGGTTGTCCCAGGCCATCACAAGATCGCGAGACTCACTGGACTCTCCAAGGCAACTGATGGTGTTTGTTCCATTCTTCAGTCGGACAATCGTAGGTCTATACTCAGCTGGAGTAACAAAGATAATTAACTATAAATACACAATTTATTAAAATGTAGTATCCGACAATCTTAACTTATTTGTGTTGCGTTAATAATTATGTTTTACTATGGACTAAGAACGTGTTCAGCTACTGTATTGTAAGTTTACTACTTTTACAATAACATTTGCGCTAAAGGTAATGAATATATTCGCCGTCTGTCTGAAGAGACAACAAATCAACAGCAACAGATTAAGGTTTGAAAAAGTGTTGAGTTGCATTTAAAGCTCAGCCCAACGTCCGTCGTCGCGGTTCGTGCTTCGGGTGCCATATATAGTCACGTTTTAGCTCGTTATTGTTCTAGAAGTCACATTTTCATCAAATCCATTGAAACTTATGCAGAACGTTTATCTTGACAACATCTAGACTAAGATCGACTCTTGGTCAAATGTGTCGATACATCTATGGCACAGGGTCAAATCTTATATTTGAAAAACAACTTTGCTCCTACTCTTAAACCCACATGTTAATTAGTCTTGATAAAACTTGTTCATAATGATTAGGTTGATAATATCTAGGCCTAATTTCAAAATGGGTCACGTGAGTTAAAAAAACTAGGTCACCGAATAAAATCTTAAAATAACCTTGATTCCAATCTAGAAACATAATGTATGACTTAGTCTTAATGAAACTAGGATTGTTTATCTAGACTATATCAAGGCCAAGTTTGAATCGTGGTTTAGTGGGGTCTAAACCTAGATTAACAATTAGTACGATCAAGTCTTAAACAATTGCTGTACCTTGAACACAGGAGTTCAATATCATGGCCGTCTAGTTTGCGAGTAAAACTCTTTATTTAAAGAAAAATATATTTAAGGGCTATGAAACATGTATTTCATACAAAGCAAATACAGTGTATAACTAAATTACAAAACACGATTCCAATTAACAACATAATTTTCCCCTTAATTATACTCACCATGTAAAAATGTGACGTTTACGCCAGTTTGATTTTGAAGTTGCCCATATGATGTGACTTTGCACGTGTAACTACCTGCGTCGCTGGGGCCATTAAACTGTTTCTCGAAAAAGGCGAAGGATAAATCATTTTTGTTTTCCTGTGTTTTTGTTTCTTCGCCAAATGCAGTTCCGTTGTGCTCCATCCGAAACTTGGTGTCCGGATAGTTTGCAGTTACACATTGCGGAGTGGAGCAGGCGAATCTGACTTTGCTACCCTTTGTGGTAACAGCATCCCGGGGTTCCAAAACAACTTCTATAACAGACAAATAACCCCAAACAATAAATATGTGCGATTTGCATTTTACCGTTACGCATTAATTTGAAGTAACGCTTACATGGGTGGTTTCTTCAAATGCCAGCACAAAAGAAATGTTACGACAAAATATTACCCCCAGTGCTTAGCATTGACCGTACCAAGTCGGTGACCCCAACTTTATTATTGTCAATTGGTCACTTGTCATAAATAAAGGATCACGTACGTGTGTATAATAAGAATGTAATACTGCTGGAGTAACTGGAGTTTCATTCTTCATATTGTTTTACCACCACTGTTTACCTTTTTTAATGCAAATATCTTTAAACAAACACACAGACAAATATGTAAACATTATGCGTAATACGTCACGTGATACGCGTAAAATGCAGACATGGATTTTACGCTTTCATTTTTGTCTCCACTTAAAGATAAAATTGACAATTTAAATGACCATAACAAAATGAATTTACGTGTGCCTCGAAATTTTCTCAATCGAAACTAGGAACGTAAATTGCTACTTTTTTATTACAAGGTGTTTATTTACCTCAAATTTGTTCACAATCGAAATTAGGAACGTCAATTGCTATTATATTATAAAAGGGTATTTATGTAGTTGCAATAATGAAACTCTGGACTCCGTTAACACTACGTTTCGAGTTACAAGTCGAGAGGATAGAAGCAATGGAGCAAAATCAAAATCTATAAAATAACATTTTCTCCGGCAATTAGAGTAAGGGTCACCCAAGAAAACAATTTGTATTCATTCCCAGACGAAAAAAATAAACAGTTAACGAGATAAAACATACTTTTATCGAAAATTAGATTTCCCAATAAAAACTCGGTCAAATTTCGGCCATGACAGTTACCGCGTGATCTCGCGAGATTTGAAAAAGAAATGTAGGAGGAGCTATGCCATATAAGGTAATCCTACTACGATGTTTACATATTGGCTTTATTGAAAAATACTACGATTTCCATATATGGGTTTCTGGCCTATTTTCTGATTGGCTGCCAAAAACTTATGCAAATAAGGTCAAACCGGAAATTCCCACGTTTTGTTGAAGATGGCGGACAATCTAGGCGAAATAACTCTGATCCTTTTTTTGGTTTTGGAAAAAGTGGAAATAACGCTTTAATTGGTATGTTTCATTAGAAATTTTTACTCGTATGAACTGGAAATTCTTTTTTGTCCTCAAATAGTTCAAGTTTAATGCTCTACACTGTAAGATAAGTCTTAAAATCATGCCGGTGTGATTCACTCCGGCACTTGCTCCATTGAAAAGACCTTTTCGTTTCATAACTGTCGCCGGACGTAGGACGAAGACAGTTATGTTTATCACAACTAGTATTTATGTACCTCGAAGTTAGTCTAAAGCGAAACTAGGAACGTCTATTGCTACAATATTATAACAAGGACATAAACTTATACATATCACACCATTTATTAAATAAATATGAATTTTTTAAATGTATATTGTCGGAAATAATACCTTTACATCATTTTATAAGCAAACAAGAGATGTGTTTGTCAGAAACACAATGCCCCCTACTGCGCAGCTTTGATTTTATTTTTGTTTACCTTTGACCTTGAAGGATGACCTTGACCTTGACCTTTCACCACTCAAAACGTGAAGCTCCGTGAGATACACATGCATGCCAAATATCAAGTTGCTGTGATCAATGTTGCAAAAGTAATGACCATTTTTCGAAACCTAAACGCAAGTGTGACGGAATTTCAGAAGGACAGACAGACAGACGGACGGACAGACAGACGGACAGTGCGATCACTATATGCCCTCCTACCGGGGGCATAAAAATACATCAATCTTACATTATTATCACATATGATTATCCGGAAAAAACTACAAATTCAGTAATAAAACAACGTGAGCAGCAGACAGATCAAAGGGAGTTAACTCAAGTCATGTATTGATTCGTTTTCTTCACATATAAAACACTTTTTTTAAAATATCTTATGCACCAGATTAGTTTTAAAAACAAAGTAGCCAGTAGGCTACCGGCAATATGTCTACTGAAACAAATATAATATGTAGTGGTTATAACGAATGTTTAATTGTAAGTGTAAGTGAAACCGGAAGTAGTAATTAATATTGTTGATATATAGTAATGCACTTATATAACACTTATACAGACGGCTAAAGCATTGCAGTTCTTCTTACACTCACGTAC
>VMBQ01009544.1:4305-31189 GCA_007657795.1 Dreissena rostriformis
TTAAAGCGGGACTGTACGATTTTTACATGTGTTAAATTTTAATATATTGATTAAATTATGTTACGATGACTCAAAATAGGCAATACAAATTATACTTTGAAGACGAATTTCATAAAATGCAGCAAAGACAAGTTAGCGCTGGTTAAAGCCGATGCCGACACTTTTACTCGTATTTGTAAGGAAACAAAATTGTGTCTTTGTGTCGTATGAACGAATCTGCACTAAAACTAAATTTAGATTCACATTGTACATGTTTTATATACATACTGGCTTATTTGACTTCCAGTCATTTAAGCTTTCAGATTTAAATATCTGGCTTATTTCGCATTTTTCGACACATGTTCTTCTTAACTTTTATTTTAATTTATATTGAAATATATGTATACTAATTTTTAACACATTTTATAAAAATTCATAAATATTTGACAAAATCGTACAGTCCCGCTTTAATGTCGTTATGGCGAGTAAAATTAAGTGGGACAAACCTACAAAACCATGACGACATACCATGTTATTTCACAGTAAGTCGATATAAACTAATCCGGCATGGTCATATTATCGGGGTGTACCATATACGTTTCCGTACGCAACCCCTAATTAAAAAAACATTACATTATCGGTAAGCCCATAACCTATTCAATATGGAAACGTATATGGTACACCCTGATGATGTGATGATGTCAAAATTCTATGAAGGCATGATATGAAAAAGGTGTCATGGCGTAAAAAAAAACTCAACGTGTCAACTAAAACTACGATTGCAAGTCATTTTCACAAGAGCATGGCGCCATGTTAAGTTTAAGTCTCGACGTAAATGTTTCCGGCTTTTCTCGAAAAAAATATTTGGTCGACATAATCTTGGTTATCTCACAAATATAATGTTGACGAGGGTTTATAAAAAATTATGTATATCTGTCGACTTAGGATAAGATTTCAAGACTTAAAGAACCCGCATGTTGGCATGACAACCTTAATCTCTGACGATATTTTATTCTTTAGCCGTCTTGTATATTGAACTATTTCTGTGTGGTTTACTGTATGATAAAATATAAAAATATCCTTTTAGCATATACAATGGACATGCTCGAATGTTTTAAAGCCTCAATCACGCTCAAAATCAACGAAAAGTTCGTTAGATAGTTCGTGAAATAAAGTTAAAACATTAAAGGGACTGTAAACCACGAATGACGAAACAAGAAAAGTTCTAAAATACCGTATTTTTTACAATTATTAGTTTATATTGTTTAAAATATCACGACTGGTATATTACATTACTTGACAAAAGTTCATATTTTCAGTATATTCGGTGATAAAATTTTGCGATGTAAAAACGAAAGTACATCGCGAAAATAGGTGACATAACGATATACACACTATAAATAACGCAAGTAGATTGATCATTTTATATATAAAATATATACAATTCACTACGCATGCACAATTTGCATTTCTGGGTTTACCACGTGACGATGATGATAAATCTACTTGCGTTATTTATAGTTAACTGTTAGTTACCTGGTAGACATACCCCGTAAAAATAAAAATATAAAGTAAAAATAAAAACGTTTTTCAAGTAATGTTATATACCAGTCGTGATATTTTAATCAATATAAACTAATAATTGTAAAAAATACGGTATTGTAGAACTTTTCTTTTTTCGACATTCGTGGCTTACAGTCCCTTTAACAATCAGTGTTCATTATAGTAATATCCAAAATGTCAACGCTAGTCGTGGTCTTGTAACGTAGATTTAACAAGATATAAAATGCTCTTAAAAAAAAATGTGACACAATATAGTCCATGTTGATTTCCCGCAACGTATTCATACGTAACATGCACACTAACTTGGTACATGAACACGTGTTGAATACATAGTACCACACACAATACAAAAGAACATTTTGTATCTTGTTAAATCTTTGAAACCAGAGCACATCTAGCGTTGCAATTTTGGCTATTGCGTTAAAAAAAAACACGGATTGTTTATTTGTTAAATTAATTTTACAAAATAGTTTTCGAAATATTCGTTGATTTTGAGCGTTATAGGGGCTTTAAACTAAATATGTTATACGATCTTTTAAATTTGAATGCAACAAGTATGATGGCATTAAACCGAACAAAGACAGATCTCAAAGCGGCGCAACATAATTTGACATTTCAAAGAGCGTTCTGCAACATAGTATGATATGGTCTTAGTTGATTTTACTTGCTGTTGAAACGGGGCATGTAAAAACGTTATAATCGGGTTCCCATTTTGTGAAAAGGTCATGGTAAGACAGACACTTCACCAAACAGTCATTAACGTCCAGTGGTATCGTTAAATGGGAAGCACTTGAAGAGTCTTCTCAAGATGTGTTTTAGAGATGAAACGTGGTCGTGTGAACAGGCGAGTGTACAGTTTACAAAACACATTCTATTTCGATAGAGATTTGTGATTATAGGGGAAATTGAGAAAGATGGTCAGTTTCTCGCGTGTGTAAAAAACAAACGCAGACACAGTTTTGATCAGATTCAAATCAGGTGTACACACGTATGCGATTCCTAAAAGGGTAAGATCTGACAAAGGATTATAAAAGAGGCGAATTGAATGTTGGCGAAACAATAAACTCACAGTATGATTATTGGACACACTACGCATAACCAATAGATTGAACGGTTATGGTAAGATTTTGTTTTGAGGTCTAGTGTCGTTTTTTCATGGAGGACACTGGACCACTGTTGTGAATTCAATTGAACTTCACTACAAACACATGAACGAAATAAATGGAAGACTTTATCGTTGTGCTCAAGTTTGTTAGATGCATTGAAGTAGCACAGTGAATTCGTCAGCTGAAGCGACCAATTCGATTTGACACACCTTTAGCATATGTAAACGATGATAGTTCTGAAGAGTCCTGCGATGAACAAACTATTTTGAGAGAGACCAATTTTGAAACCAATGGAAACAATAATCAATGACTTTGAGGCAGCAGTGTGCGCAGAGTATCCTCGATCTAGTCTAGGGACGGTCTAGTTCTGCTGAAGCGCGACCGGGCCTGTCTAGCGCCAGACGAAAAGAAAATCGACCGGGGGAGTGTGGTGACAAGCACCAGTATACATTGCAACAGTTCGTGCTGAGCAAAGCATTCTTTAACATGGCGTTGTGTAAAGCAGACATGCTGATTGCGAATGCTGATCATCAGGCGATTCCGGGGAGAATATGTTCGGCTGCCATTGGAAGGCATAGCTATTTAAAGTGAGACTATACGATTTTGTCAAATATTTAAGATTTTTTATAAATGTGTGAAAAACGTATTATACATATATTTCAATATAAATTAAAATAAAAGTTAAGAAGAACATATGTCGAAAAATGCGAAATAAGCCAGATATTTAAATCTGAAATCGAAAATGGCTGTACAGCCAAATTCGCCAGCATATATATCATGCATGAACAATGTGAATTTAAATTTAGCTTTAGTGCAGATTCGTTCATACGACACAAAGACACACTTTTGTTTCCTAGCAAATACGAGTAAAAGTGTCGGCATCGGCTTAAACCAGCGAAAACTTGTCTTTGCTGAATTTTATGAAATTCGTCTTCAATGTATAATTTTTCTTGCCTATTTGGTGTTATTGTAACATATTTGTATCAATATATTAAAATTTGACACATATAAAAATCGTATAGTCTCACTTTAAAAATAGAAAGGAGCAACACATCTCTCTATGTAGTATAAAAGTTAACTGCTGCTCTGTTGTAACGTACACATTTGCCTATTTGCATATTTATGAATTTGCGAGTTATATTCAGCGTTTTGTCCAAAACAAACATCTCTACAATGTATTTCCGCAAAATTAAAACTTGAAAAATAAACAAGAAAACATTTTTTTTGTGTATTTGTGTGTCGTGTACATGTAGATGGTATAGTTCTTTCTAAACAAGAGGCGGATACAATATGCGCTGTAGCACTTGTATATAATCATTACATTAATGTTTGACCATAGTCGCATTCAAAATGTCGGTTGAGTTGCACCTAGAAGAGCGAAACGGGCGGAAGAAAACAAACACGAACTCACGCACACAGGCACGCCCGGACACAACTTACAAACAAATGCACCATTTCGATTTTCGTACGCCGTGTGGTGGGCGATAATAATCTCGAAGGTATTTCTCGGTAGTTTCTCTTGTACGTGCTTACGAAGTTCTCTTACCACGAGTATAAATATATCCGATCTGTTGACTTATGGTCGCTTACTGACAAGGTTGATTTGCAAGGGCGATGGATAAATGGGTCGTTATATTTTAAAACTTCTACTTGATTTACATTAGAAATGACAACTAAGAAGACCCATATGTGTACCTGTATTAAAGATATTGTTTGGACGAAACTAAACTTAAAGTGTGCATAAAAGTTCTTAGGTTTTAAATTGCAGATACAATGTTGATGAAACTTAATCTTTGGACACCGCCTTGGAACGGGCATGGGAAAGCATTAAGGGTTTAAACCGGTTTAAAGCCCCATTACTACTAAAAGTCAACGAAAATGTCCTTCAATATTTCGTAAAATAAAGTTGAACAATTAAAAATTAGTGTTCCTTATATTAATTGCCGAAATGTCAACGCCGGATGGTGTCTGGTAACATAGATTTTTGTAGATACAAAATGCTGTTTTTTTTGTGACACAATATATCTCATTTTAATTTCCCGCAAACATGTCTATTTATACGACACTCGAACAATAATATGGTACCATGTTTGTGTTCGAGTGTCGTATGAATAGATATATTTGCGGCAAATTTTTAAAAGGAATTTGAGTCACACAAAAATAAAAACGAGCATTTTGTATCTACAAACATCTTTGTTACCAGACAACTTCTGGCGTTGACATTTCGGATTCTGCTATAAGGAACACTGATTTTTAATTGTTTGACTTTATTTTACGAAATATTGTACGAATTTTTCTTTTATTTTGGGTAGAAATGGGGCTTTAACGGAGCTCCAAAACTCAAACTTAGAACAAAGCTTTTCACGGTATTGACACATTAAGACAACTTTACACAAGTGATAACACGGATTACATTAAACAGGCAATATCACAGAAATACATAAATCTGGGTTCGGAACGGCCAATGCAAAAGCACATTTGTTGCTTAAACTTTTAGGGAGCTCCAATCGACATGAATACGACTGAAAAATCCCAAATATTCTGCGCAGTTTGACTTCGTTCAACCCATAGATTGTAAAGAATTGTTAAACTCAGAAGAAAACACTCCCTTCTTAATTGTGTGGATTGCACTTTGTGACTCCATTGTAATTAATTTATTGTATTTCAATCGAAATGTTTATCAAAATAAAACAAATGCAGTCTGTATATTTAGGTTTGGTCGCTGCAATTGTCTTGAGTCAGTCATAGGTGCGAAAACAATATTATATTGTTTACGTTGAGCTTTCAAGAGCTTGCAACTTTTAATTATTTAGACGACAATTCTTTTCATTAAATAGGTCGAAGCACTCACCAACGATGTTTTCATGTATATCATAGCAGTGTATACTCTACGTGAAAAAACAACAACGCAGAAACACTTTCATGAGAAGAAAATTTGGAAAAGTCGTACGTATTTTCAGGTTTATAATTTATAGAGGTTTGATTTTATTGTCGCCTCATTTTCATAATAAACATGTTGCATTAAATACAACTTAATCAATTCAGTTATCGATTGGTAAGGCCGGTCAGGGTGGCCTTTTGAAAATGAAAATTATAAACAC
This sequence comes from Dreissena rostriformis, assembly GCA_007657795.1. NCBI lineage: Eukaryota > Metazoa > Mollusca > Bivalvia > Myida > Dreissenidae > Dreissena > Dreissena rostriformis. Next base: position 10,055 of record VMBQ01009544.1, read on the forward strand.
TTCAGAGGCGTGTTTTCGACACGTTTTACATGTTCACAGTTTATAACTTCAAATAAGCTTATAACTGCTTGATAAAGCAAATTAATGTTCATTGAACAAAAACGTTAGGTTGGGGTAGCTGGACAAAAGCTAACTCAGGCAAATGAGTAATTTAGTTTGACAATGATTGTAATAGTGCTTACTTATGGCAACATAATTTCTGAGAAACTCTACAAATGAACAGATTTTTGCTTTTGATTATTCATCATGGTCGGTCCATCGGACATTGCAGGCGAACAGTTAAAAAGGCCGGCGATGTATTGCAAGATCGCTGGGCAAACTCTCAGGTATATTTTTTGTTTCGAAAGTTGATAACCCTCTCGCAGTTGGTGGGTCGGATTACAAAAGAATACTTCGCAATACAAGCATAAGACACGGAGATTGACAATACTATACAAAAAATAGCCTCGTTCAATGGGAAAACGTTTTAAAGAATATATATAACATAGATAAGTAAAATCAGAAAAGAATCATCTCAAATGTTATTTTTGTTATAGTGAGACTGTACGATTTTGTCAAATAATTATGATTTGTATAAAATGTGTTAAAAAATATTATACATATATTTCAATATAAATTAAAACAAAAGTTAAGAAGAACATGTGTCGAAAAATGCGAAATAAGCCAGATATTTAAATCTGAAATCGAAAAAGGCTTCCAGCCTTATTCGCCAGCATGTATATCATGCATGTACAATGTGATTCTAAACTTTGTTTTAGTGCAGATTCGTTCATACGACACAATTTTGTTTCCTAACAAAAACGAGTAAAGTGTCGGCATCGGCTTTAACCAGCGCTAACTTGTCTTTGCTGCATTTTATGAAATTCGTCTTCAATGTATAATTTTTCTTGCATATTTTGTGTTATTGTAACATATTTTTATCAATATATTACAATTTAACACATATAAAAATTTGACAAAATCGTTCAGTCTCACTTTAAAGCGGGACTGTACGATTTGTACATGTGTTAAATTTTAATATATTGATTAAATTATGTTACGATGACACAAAATATGCAATAAAAATTATACATTGAAGACGAATTTCATAAAATGCAGCAAAGACAAGTTAGCGCTGGTTAAAGCCGATGCCGACACTTTTACTCGTATTTGTAAGGAAACAAAATTGTGTCTTTGTGTCGTATGAACGAATCTGCACTAAAACTAAATTTAGATTCACATTGTACATGTTTTATATATATGCTGGCTTATTTGACTTCCAGTCATTTAAGCTTTCAGATTTAAATATCTGGCTTATTTCGCATTTTTCGACACATGTTCTTCTTAACTTTTATTTTAATTTATATTGAAATATATGTATACTAATTTTTAACACATTTTATAAAAATTCATAAATATTTGACAAAATCGTACAGTCCCGCTTTAAAGCCCCATTAGTACTAAAATATCAACGGACATTTCGTAAAGTATTTCGTAAAACAAAGTAACCCCACAAAAAATCAGTGTTCCTTAAAGCAATAGCCAAAATCTCAACGCCAGATGTGGTCTGGTAAGATGGATGTTTGTAGATATAAAATGCTTGTTTTTAATTTTTCGTGTCACAATTAATTCCATTTTAATTTCCCGCACTGATATATATTCATACGACACACGAACACTAAAATGGTACCATTATATCGTCGCGGGAAATGAAAATGGAATTTTTTATGACATAACAAAACGAGCATTTTGTATCTACACTCATGCATGTTACCAGACCACATCTGGCGTTGAGATTTTGGCTATTGCTATAAGGAACATTGATTTTGTATTGGGTAACTGTATTTTACGATATATTGTACGAAATTTTCGTTGATTTTTGAGTATTTAATATATCAGCAATATGTATCAGCGAAGAACGTGCAGTATGTATTTTCTATTGTACAGTAAAACAAAATTGTATTGAGCACATGCACAATTGAAGCTGGTTAAATATAGGAATGTCATGTTTGTAAATTGCTATGGTATTTACTCGAACTTGTACGTTGATTAAACAACGTCGTAAAACTGTGTTGAACCATTTGAGATCAGTTAAAGTTACAATACTACTCAAAAATGAACGGAAATTTCTTTAAGTATTTCGTAAAATAAAGTTACCCAATACAAAATCAATGTTTCTTATAGCAAAAGCCAAAATTTCAAAACGCGATGTTTTCTGGTTACATGGATGTTTGTAGATATAAAATGCTTGTTTTTATTTTTTTGTGTACGCAATTAATTCCATTTTATAACCCCGCACTGCTGTCTATTCATACGACACATGAACACTAACATGGTACCAGTTTAGTGTTCTTGTGTCGTATGAATAGATATAATCGCGGGACATTAAAATGGAATTAATTACGTACACAAAAAATTAAAAACAAGCATTTTATATCTACAAACATCCATGTTACCAGAAAACATCTCGTTTTGAAATTTTGGCTTTTGCTATAAGGAACATTGATTTTGTATTGGGTAACTTTTTTTTACGAAATACTTGAAGAAATTTCCGTTCATTTGTGAGTAGTATCGTAACTTTAAAATAGTTAAATTAACCATTCGTATGCTGAAAGGTGACCGGTAATCTTTATCGTTCCTTTTTAGTCATTTGGATTTCCCCAGTATTTCACAACATATCTTTGAGTAAAAAGACTCCACTTAGCATATGCTGTACTATGGTTTTATATCTAATGATGAATTGATTGTAAATACATTTTGAATATTCTTCTTTCCTGTAAAATGCGCTATAGATACAACTAAAAAGTAATAATTATACTCAATACTTATTTTGAAATATTTAATATATTCAAAAGACACTAACATCTTTTATTTAAATACAATTACTAGTTTTATCTGCAATACTTTCATAATTAAACCCATATTTACTGCTTTAAACGCTTAGCAGTAACCTTTTCCTTAAATATATTGCAACAGTTTGATACGTGCTCCAGAATCTTGTTTTCGATGCTCATTTGCATACGCATATTCTGCTTCGAAAACGGATAATTATCCAAAACATCAAAATCGCCATTCAAAAACATTCCAACCAATCAGCTAGTAGCTTTAATTACATAGTGGAACACTGTAAACAAAGAGGTATGTAACGTTTTCGCTGCATTTAGCCTTGCTATTCACAATCATGAAGTAGTATCATATTTGGACAATATATTTTTAACAATTTAGATTTATAACAAAGAACCGTACCCACACTGCAAAGTAAATTACATGCCAAATCCCAGTAAAAGCGAGATTTTGATGACATTGTTTTCGTTCAATTGATATCCATCGGCAAATAAATTGTTTTATGGATAGGAGCGAATCCCTCGATGTATGGTAGAATCTTTTAAAAAAAACCAAGGCACATTTAATCATCAATTTTAACAATTGACTTCTGTATATGACTTGATCAATCCTTGACCCTAGAGACCTGTGGTACACTGCCTGATGAAGGAGAACAATTGTAGGAAGTAATACAGAATCCCTTGATGCATATAATTAAGAATAATTCATCCAATTTGTGATGTTTGACCTCAATAAGTGACCTTGACCTCGTCTTTTGGGTAATGGGTCAGCCCAGATGATTAAAAACTTTGACGTATTTTAGAATCCGTAAATTTGACCTCAGAGTGTGACCTTGCTTATAAAGACCTGAATCTTACTTGTGACACACAGCCAGATAAAGCAAAACAATTTTAGAATCGTATTACATAATCCACTGGTATATAGTGACGTTATGCCACAATTATGAATACGTATTCAAATGCATGATCTTTACCCAAATAGTGTGACCTTGACCTTGCCTATGGGTATTGCATAAGACTCAGCCCCAGATGATTCAGGACAACTGTCGTGAGGTTCATGGCAATGCCCCATCTGTTATTTGTGATATTTGAGAGGACACATCTTATATAAAAATGACATGTAAGTAAGAAAGAACCGTAATTTGAAAACAACAAAGGTTAATTACACTTTTTTAAGAAAGTGTAGAGTAATGGTTCGTGTGCATTTGACGTATCGTATCTTCATTGATATATATATATAACCATTTAGTTAGCTTCATGTTGAAATCTTGTATCGTATCTGAGATTTAGTCCTGAAAAGTAACATCATAGAAAAATAGCAATAACTTTTATTGATGAAAGTGAAGTGTTATGGTTCTTGTGCATGGTCATTTTCCTCAATTATACGTATACACCCATGACTTCTCAAGTTGAAATCGTGTATATTGTCTGAGACATAGTCCTAACAAGTAAAACCATACACACACACACCCACAACATAGGACAATAACTCTTTTTAAGAAAGTGTAGGTTATATGGTTCTTGTGCATGGCAATTCAATTTATTGATATGTATACACAATTGCAATTTCATGTTGAAATCTTAAATAATCTTTGATATAGCCCTGAAACGTGAAAGGTTATACGACCCTTGAGAACAATCATTGTGTTGTACGATACAAAGGATTGTTACAAAGTAATATAATGACGCATTGTTCAAAGTAACGAAAGTGTGCGTAATACTGTTAAAGAATGATATGTTTGATTGTGTCTCCACATTAAAGTGAATTTCAGCGACCGAAAGACGAGACATACAATGAACACAATGTACAGTGTGCTTCAAATGAATATCCGGTTGAGATTTAAGTTGGTTTACATGTCTAACGACAAAGCGGAGAAATGAAAATTGAAAATAGTTGCATCAGTTTGTTCTTTGCCACGTATCAATAAAATACCATCACTTTGGGGGTAGTTGTTATTGCCGTTTGGCAAAGACTCTAAATAGGTGCACATTTCTTTCGGGAGGAATGTTGAAGCTGGGATCAACATTAATGTTATTAACTACTGTGATATGTGAGTAAATATTGTATGTTATTTCATATATATTGATATATGTTAATACAATATAGAATTTGGATGTATGAACCAAACCTGATTTAAAAGTATTATTCTCGATTTAAATTGAGTAATATGTAACACAAATCTCGCTTTCAGATTCATATGCTATACAAATTGACATTCGAAGAGTGGCGGATGCAACTCTACAACTTTCGTGCACGTTCAGTGAAACTACTGTGATAGTAAAGATTTATAAACTGATTGGTAACAATTTCGAACCGGTAATAAGGATTTTGAACAATGTAGAAGAATGTGATGTAACAACAGAATTGCCATCAAGTACCATTGGTTGCATGTGTCTGGATAGAAACCGTTTTGTGTGCAATATTTCTGACAAAGTCAGTTCAGACGAGCTTTGGCAGTGGAAATGCGCAACATTCACAAACACCTCACTTGTATTAAGCAATGTTGCTGTCGCACCAAAACAAGGTTAGACGCAAATCTAATATGTCGCATGTACACGTGGTTCAATAACTGCTCCTAATGTTATCTCATTGTAGAAAATAATGTTTCGACTACAAAACGTCGGTGGACTCTCTTCAATTTTTGCATTAATAAAATATTCAATTATAGGCTATAGAAGTGTAACAAACGTGTTCAGCTATATCTTTTATCAACAATATTTCGTTTGGATGCCAGTATGATAATTGTATGTTTAATATATTTTTTAAAAATCGCAAATTTAACCTAGCTACTTTTTTTAAAATTAGTATTTTGAAAGCCAAGTATAAACATACTATTTTTGGCTATTGTAGCTTTTATTGTCACAGTTGTTGAAGGTTTAATATCTTGTTTTAAAAGTGCTGAATGTATATAATTTGATTGTAGTGTCCAAACAAGTTTCGGTTTTGGTACATCACACTACATCAAACAGCACCAACGCCTTAGTTTCGACTGATAAACTATTAGAAACGAGACCTTCTACTTCGTTTATAAACGGTGAGATTTAATATGAAATGCGAAAAATGCCAAATTATTTCGCTGAACAATTGCAGATGTTATAATCGTATCAGCTTTTTTAATATACATTAAACCTTTTCAAATATAACAAATTACTAGTTGGTATAAATTTTATCATCAAGAACATGTTTCATTAACCGCAACATATGTTGACATTGAACGCTTGATAATATAGTTTGTTAAACAGGTACACATCTTGAAACAACGACATCTTTCTTACACAAAAGTTCCAACAAATCTGAAGTTACTTTAAATACATTAGATGACCTTTTGGAATCAAATCAGGCACGGGATTTCTTCAAAGGTAAATATATACAACTAACATATAAAATAACACGCTACCATATTAAATATGATTGACAGACAAATAATATCGCCTCCAACGTTACGAAGTGATGGGGTTATATTGAAGTCACCAATATCGACCTTCTGTTTGTCTGTTCTGCTGTATGTCAGTCAGATAGTTTGTCTGACTGTAGTCACAATCTAGCCGCTGGCGTTCTCCAACACTGTTCAACATGGCACATTTTAACATGCAGTCATTGTTCCTTATGCTATGGAGTTATGCATGTTCGATTGTCATCATTCTATGTTTAAAGTTATGCCCCCTTTCCACGTAATTCTTGCCATTAAATTATAATACTGAGTATGCACTCTAAGCAGATAATTTCCTCCCAAACCGCATAATACATTGCTAAGTAATATCGATATAGATGTTTTATAGGTGGTATGAACCATCATTTTGTGGTCGTGTGAACATTTTGTTTTAAATAATGGCCTTAGGGAAAAAACGGGCCACATTCATGATTCACTTTGCAGATATTATTTGCTGAAACTTCCTTGTAAATTGTAAGTAATATTGAAAATGGCCCTTTTCCATGTCGTTTTAAAACACGTCAATGTTATCAAAACTAATAAAGCCTAATTGCATTTTGGTCAGCTGCCTACATGCTAGGACATATAGCGTCTTTGGAAATCTTCGTCACTAGTTGTAGTTGGCAGTATTTTTGTTAACTTAAAACATTTTTTTCGTTTACAGATGAATTAAAAAGAAATTCCATAATCATAAGTGCCACTTCAATTGTGTTTCTTCTTGCGACCACTTTATTGATATGTGTCTACAGAAAGTATCGGACACAAACAGGTTGTATATCAAGCACTTTTTTAAAAATATTAGTTACTCCTGATATGCAACGCGTCGTATTCCATATATTTATATGTTTCCAACGAATTGTTGGTAGTCATGTGCTTTGTTGCATGTTTACTCGTCTAGCTGTTTAACGACCTGTATGTTTTTGTTTAAGAAGCTGTTATTCCGTCCCGTGAATGTGCAAGTACTGTTGGCCAAATTGTCGACAGTATTATGTCTACTGAATCACTTGTAACGGATCACGAAGTGGATCATTATGAACGAATCCCAATAATGGATATGCCGACGTTGGCTGAAAGTTTTCCTCTTACAAACGAAGACGAGACACACATTAAAGTCATAGAATCAGGGACTGGACACGGTGATACAAGTATTCAATATTATGAATTTATTCCAGACTCGCCGGGTGCTAATGAGACTGATTTAAACGGTAAGTTATCGATCAAAATATACCAATTGGTTTAGATTCTTTCAAATTGTAGTGCTTTGTCAATTATTTTACAAATTTGACGTGTACTAGACAATAGATTCTTGTAACAGTTACACCCTCGTGTATTGTATTAACTAAGGAGTACTTTATAACCCAACTGAGATGGATTAAAAGAAGTATATTTCTTGGATTAAGATCCAATTCCCCTTTTCTTACTCTTATTGCATTTGTATATGAGGCATAAGCTTAATCGCGTTCAAAACAAAGACTAGTGGATGTTTACAACTTTTTTTCTTCTATTACATTATTTATTCATTTGATTTTTAGATATGCACAGGATATCCGTAGCACAAACGTATGTATCGATATGTAATAATAACAGTTGTTTTATTTTGATGCATGTTTGGACTTAACATATTGTCGATATAATCTCGTCTTATTTATGCTTTCGCAGTCCGCAGAGCGAAATAATAGTATGAACCGTGTGGTGTAAAAGGGTACTACACCGATTACTAGAAGTTTTATATGATGTGCATACATATTAATAATATTTGAGACGCATATAAACTGTTTAAAAATTTGAATGAGTTCATTTTGCAGAGAAGACTCGACTCGCTATGAAAGTCTTCTGGAATCCAGGACCGATGGGAAAACTCAGTACTCTTCCATTATGTGCAGAGGAAATATACCAGGAAATATCTAAAGAGTAGTAGCAGGACGTTGAACTCTTCTTTTTGAGACACAGCCTGCTTATCATTACAGAAAAAAACACTCCTTATATTAAGTTTTTTTTAAATTTCAATATTGTTCTGCAAATATTATATGATATATTGATGATATGTGTTTGCTTTCGCGGTAATACCGTGACATATTTTTCGCAGTTAAGTCTTAAAATAAATATTTTCACTAGCGAATGAAATACATTTATTTTTTATTTAATGACTTTTGTTAATATTTTCATATAATTATTTTAAATAAAATACAAACATTTTAATTGTGTATGTTTTATTTATGCAGCACACCTAAAACATATTCAATGCGCTCGTTCACAATTTATTAACATGACCGTTTTCAAAAAATGTAATAGATTCAAAAAACAAATGTATGCACTGTATTGAAACAAGCAAAATAACACTCATGAATAATTAGACCTCGTCTTATGATCTTTATTCCAGTTAAGAATCACTCCTGTAAATAAAAACAAATATAAACAATTATACATGTCGTTTAGGTTAGATCATACAAAGTAATAAACTTTCCAATAAGTATACGCTTTTTCCATAACTAGGTGGCCTCCCTTGGAAATGACCCCCTTTATTGCAAAAACTTAATTACCAGCAGTCCATATGCAACTTTCGGGGAATATTTTCAGCCACACGTTTCAAGTATGTGACAATTGATAAAAAGACGTAGAATTTAACTTTTACTAAAACAACTCTTATTAAGTTATTTAATTACTGACATTGCAACACAGGCAATATTATTTGCTACGATAATCCAGAATGCTTTTTTGCAACTGATCTATTTAATCATATTAACCGTTATAATCATTGAACAAGTTTCAAGGGGTAAATACGATTAACATGACTGACGACACGATCTAACACGATCTGACAAGGTCACTACCGAAGTTAAGATCAAAATCAACCCTGGCTAAGATCTTGATAAGGGAACGAAGCATAATCTTGAACTATTATAGGAACTCATATTCAGTTACATGTGACCAATACTCATTCGATACCTTTCGCACGAGCCTTTCATGGATATATGAACATCGGTAATATTTCATTGAATATCACTAACTTAATCGTAAACTAGGTTTCTTTTGCATGCGTGTCTTGCCAAACCACATCTTTGCTTAAGCTTAACCACGCTTAAAAAGCATGACAAAATATACATACAACTGTAAACCGTACCAAATACAAATCAATTACAAATACATACTCATCTAAAGAGGTGATTCGTGGCTTACACATGGATGGGTTTCGTCACTGGACACTAAAAACAAATGGCATCATTGAATGCATTTCGTACAATATGAATTAAAGCGTCGTAGTGACGGTATTTTCCTTAAAAAATAACACGCATTTAACAATAAATATTCCTTCTGCTCATACATATATAAAATCAAGTATTATACTTAGAGTGAAATTTGACTTTCATCCATTTTCGAGTATTCCACGATATTATCCATAACGGACAGAAGTAAACAAGTATGCAGCTATGTTATTTCGTATATCTTCAATGTAATGTAACCTAAAATCATATATATGTGGAAATGACAAATGTAACGCATGCATATCGCGGTTTGTTACCAAAAACGTCAAACACAAAGTACATTTAATGTAAAAAAATATAATTGATAACTGTTGTAAAATTTAACAAGTTCACGTTCAGCCCTGTCTATATTTTGTAAAGTGTATCTTATATACCTCTTGTGGAATGTTCATGCTCAACCGTTAGTGAGAAACGTTTTCTTTAAAGCGGGACTGTACGATTTTTACATTTGTTAAATTTTAGTATATTGATTAAATTATGTTATGATGACTCAAAATAGGCAATAAAATTATACTTTGAAGACGAATTTCATAAAATGCAGCAAAGACAAGTTAGGGCTGGTTAAAGCCGATGCCGACACTTTTACTCGTATTTGTAAGGAAACAAAATTGTGTCTTTGTGTCGTATGAACGAATCTGCACTAAAACTAAATTTAGATTCACATTGTACATGATTTATATATATGCTGGCTTATTTGACTTCCAGTCATTTAAGCTTTCAGATTTAAATATCTGGCTTATTTCGCATTTTTCGACACATGTTCTTCTTAACTTTTATTTTAATTTATATTGAAATATATGTATACTAATTTTTAATACATTTTATAAAAATTCATAAATATTTGACAAAATCGTACAGTCCCGCTTTAAGTTGTTCTATTTAAACTTTTCTTAATCAATGTTTAAAAAAAGTGAAATATAAGTAAGAAAATTGAACAATATTCCGTTCAATATATCAATTTAATAATATCACTGTTAATAGAAACTTCGTTATATTATAACAAAAAGTATAAAACAAATAATTTAACCTGAACGGGCATTGAGTTTTGATATGCAGCGCAGCGTGATATATATAACAACCACACTCGCCAAAACTGCCGCACAAACTAACGCAATTATCTGCACTTTTGAGACTGCATGTGTAGTTTTGTCAGAAACCGGAGTCAAGTTATTGGGCGGGATGGACGTTACATCTAAAAGAAACAAGGTATCAAATAGAATTGCATTTAATATAACGACTGTGTTATACATCTAAATGTATTTACAATGGGAGATTTGTTATTGTTTTCTTCTAAGAAATACTTGAAGGACATGAATTATCGCCTTAAGTAATACAATATCTTACATTGTCCGGATAAGCATTTGTATCTTTCTTTATAAATATTTCTGATTTCAAGTTACAACTGTTTAAAAACTATTTTTTAATGTTATGAACAACTACGGAATTAAAATGTGCTTACCATCTATATGCACAGTTACTTCGTTGCTGTAATCCAAACTTCTATCATCATTAAATTTTGCACATCGCCATTCATTCCCTTCTCTTGAAATTATGTTGAAATAAATTCTGCACGACACGCTGTTTCCTCTGATACAGGCACACTTAACATCAGCCAAAGATATATCAGTGTGTTCGTAGCACTCACCAGAAATGTCTGTGACTTTCAAAACGGTCTCAAAATTTTCACCAGTACGTCTTTGAAAAAGTGTTACCGTTGGCGATGTTTCATCAAAGATGCAAGAAATGTTCATTATTGAACTCGACATCATGTTAGGCTGGCATATAGGTGGCTGTAGCGCTGAAATTATATTAATTGAACCGTACAGTTGTAGGCAATCAACCAAAATGCAAATAATCGAATTACGAATGTGTCATTTAATGTTCTGTTCCCACCATCGGACTTGTCTAGCTTATTGTTTTTATGTAATGCTTTATTCTCACTTATGTTCGATACTTCAAATGATCAAACGAAGCGGATGGTAGTTTTTTTGTCTGAACTACCAGGCTCAAGAGCGAAACAATGCGAGTCAATGGATGTAAATTCGTTTTGAGCTTGGTTGCAATCTGTGAATTGCAAGTGCGCGTTCCACAAAACCACAAAGGCACTGACATATGTGCGGATCTTAAAAAATCTTAAAGACACCTCGTCGATTGATAAAACAGATTGGATCCTTTTTCCTTTCTGGTTTTCTCAAACGTTTCGAAATTCAAGATTTGTCAATCCATTAGATTATTATACGTTTAACGTACTGTTTTCAACTCTTTCCCTGTGGTTAATGTACGAGTTAAGTGGTATCGTTACAAATATACCGGATGGAACACGAAATCGCCTCGACATGATCATGATGACTGCACGATTGATCGCGATGTTAAAACGTGTCATTTATGTTTATATGCTTAGCTGTTATGGTTATGTACTAGATTCCGTGATGTTAAATAGCAAACGTTGCGACGCTTTAGCATTATTGGCGATTCGTACTAGTATCTTGATCGATCGCAGTAACATTCATCTGTCATCGGCTGTCCCTGTAGCGTATTAACGACGTAAGCAAATCGGTACCTTAACGGACCGTTTCATATCTTGTTGAAACTATTGTGAGTAATCTGCGGATAATATACGTGTCGTTGAGTTTTGTAGTTCGTAGTTATGCAACCGTAGTGATATTTAGTGAATTTCTTGTTTGCATTTTATAAACTAAAGGTACTTTCTCTTATGTAATTTGTGGAGTTTCATTATAACTATATTGATTACATGAGTGGTTACCTTTTGTTGCGGTGCAAATAGTTCCCCTACGTTTGCTTTGCAAACATTTGGTAGCATTTTGCGGTCAAATTGCGCCAAATTAGAAACATTTATCCATGTCGCCAAACTACGTTAAATGGATTTGCCTATATAAGAGGGGGACTGTTAGCCAGAAACGTATAACTTCTTCTCGTCTTAAAGTAACATTATCCCAAAATCAACGTAAATTTCGTAAAGTATTTCGTTAAATAAAGTTAGCCAATAAAAAATCAATGTTCCTTATAGCCAAATTCAAAATTTCAATACGAGATGTTTTCTGGTAGCAAAGATGTTTGTAGATATACAATGCACGTTTTTAATTGTTCGTGTCACAATTAATTCCATTTTAATGTCCCGCGACTATATCTATTTATACGAGACAATAACACTAAACTGGTACCATGTTAGTGTTCATGTGTCGTATAAATAGATATCAGTGTGGGGTTAAAAAATGGAATTATTTGTGTACAAAAAAAATAAAAACGTGCATTTTATATACTAACATCTATGTTACCAGAACACATCTGACTTTGAAATTTTTGATATTGCTATAAGGAACATTTATTTTGTATTGGGTAACATTATTTTACTAAATACTTTACGAAATTTCCGTTGATTTTTGAGTATTAATGTTACTTTAATTTTTCGTGTCACAATTAATTCCATTTTTATGTCCCGCGACTATATCTATTCATACGACACACCATCACTTACATGGAACCATTTTAGTGTTCATGTGTCGTATGGATAGATATCAGTGCAGGACATTAAAATGGAATTATTTGTTACACGAAAACAAGCATTTTATATCTACAAACATCCATGTAACCAGAAAACATCTTTGACATTTTGGCTTTTGCTATAAGGAACATTGATTTTGGGTAACTTTATTTAACGAAATACTTAACGAAATTTCCGTTGATTTTTAAGTATTTATATTACTATAATCAAAGATATGTTAATTCAAATATCCAATCCATACATAAATAATGTTGCCGGGTCGTAAATTCAACCAGCGACTATCGGATTTGTAGCACATGATGTTAACGACCGAGCTTACTAGCCCTGTGTTTGACAACGCATGTCCAGATCGCATCCAAGGGCAAGCCATCGAATCTCAAACGTCTCAAAATCTCAAAAGGCATACGGTTACCATGATTAACATCAACGTCTGATAAAATCTAATAGTATCACCAAATACGTTCACGAATTAGACCATGATAGCGATCGTGGCACAAGCCGTGACAGTAGTCACCTAGTTTTATGTTAATTGTCACGTTTCAGCTCGATACCTACGATTAACGCGATTGACTGCATCATATGTGCATCGTGATAATCGTAATTGATCGCGCTACATCGTACACTTGTAGAAACAATATCGATAGTCGGCCGATGTGTATTTATACCAAACTCGTCAATCCTATGTTCAAATCGTGGACATATTAATAAAAGTGATTCGTCGTGTCTGACGATACCGTTCTGAGCATGTCTATGTTTGCTGTCGATGTTACTAAGAAAATCGGTGACAAGCGAAGAAGAAGATTCACCACGGTTTCACAACTATATGATACGATCCACTTGTGACACAATGATATCTTACGGTTGTAACACGCTGATTTTTTTACGGTTGTAACACGCTGATATCTTACAGTTGTGACACGCCGACATCTTACGGTGGTGAAAACCTGATATCTTACGGTTGTAACACGCTGATATCTTACGGTTGTAACACGCTGATATCTTACGGTTGTAACACTTTGATATCTTACGTAGTGACATGCTGATATCCTACGTAGTAACACGCTGATATCCGACGGTTGTGACAACCTGATATCTTACGGTTGTAACACGCTGATATCTTACGATTGTAACACGCTGATATCTTACATTGTGACGCCCTGATATCTTATGGTTGTTACACGCTGATATCTTTCGGTTGTAACACGCTGATATTTAACGGTTGTGACATGCTCATATATTACGGTTGTAACACGCTAATGTCTTACGGTTGTGACACGCTGATATATCTTAAGGTTGTAACACGCTGATATTTTACGGTTTTGACAAGATGATATCTTACGGTTGTGGCACGCTGATATCTTACGGTTGTGGCACGCTGATATCTTACGGTTGTAACACGCTGATATACTACAGTTGTGACACCCTGATATCTTGCGGTTGTAATGCGCTGATATCTTGCGGTTTTGACAAGCTGATATCTTACGTTGCCACACGCTGATATCTTATGGTTGTGACACACTGATATCTTACGGTTGTGACAAGCATATATCTTGCGTTGTGACGCGCTGATATCTTACGGTTGTGATACGCTGATATCTTACGGTTTGGACACGTTGATATCTTACAGTTGTAACACGCTGATATTCTACAGTTGTGACACGCTGATATCTTAAGGTTGTAACGCGCTGATATCTTACAGTTGAGACAAGCATATATCTTACGTAGTGACACGCTAATACCTTACGTAGTGACACGCTGATACCTTACGGTTGTAACACGCTGATATCTTACGTACTGACACGCTGATATCTTACGGTTGTGACAAGCTGATATCTTTCGGTTGTAACACGCTGATATTCTACAGTTGTGACACGCTGTTATCTTACGGTTGTAACGCGCTGATATCTTACAGTTGAGACAAGCTGATATCTTACGGTTGTGACACGCTGATATCTAACGGTTTTGACACGCTGATTTAAAATAACAATAAAATGAATCAAAAAGGTCATTTGTTTTGTTTATGAACATCCTATATATGTAAACCTAAAATTGAAAATCTGAAAAGTAACACAAACAAAGTGTGTTTGGATACTTACCCCCTAACGTAGTAACTACAAGCATAACTCCTGCGAAAGTCCAAACCAATCCAGAGTTTGGACATTGGTAGCAATAAACCTGAAAACACTAGTCGAACACCTCTTAATTAAAAGCGTTTTATGTTATTCAATATTTCATTCACAATCAACTACATTTAAGTCACACGCTGTATGCGTTTGTCATTGTCATTGAATAAAAGAAACGGGATCTATGAATAAGATACCTGTAAACATGCTTTCCATTGTTTGAAATTTAAAACGTGATCAATGTGGCACCTTGTCAGTTTTGACTTAATTTAGTCTTCAAACAATTTGAAATGCTTTTTCGTATTTAATTGAAAGAGATTGATGCCAAAATTGTTTGTCAACATACATGTTGCAAGTGATGATTTTTCATCTGAAATGTTACACAGTACATAATATAAAATGCATATACACACTTTCCACATGCTTGCTTACACAACTTTAGATCAAAACGCGTGTTGAATGTGCAAGTACTGAAGTAGACAGAAATTGTATATCTATATTGTGAAAATGCAAGTTCCTCAAAAGCCGTATTTCGAAATCTAGATGCATTCTGGAAAAGACCGAAAGTATGTCTTTCTTAGAAATTACATATTTTAATTGTACATGAGCCGTAATGTACGTATTTGCATCGCGTTATATTTAACAACACCAACATTACAATATGAACAGTAGGGCATTTTCAAGGTGGTATATTTTAACATTTGCATTGTTTACATCCTATCACTATACATTTAATAAAACTTGTTGTTAAATGTAAACGTTATAAGCTCCACTTTTATTTAATCTCTTCCTAGCCGTAAACCATATCGCGAGAAACACATAAACTGATGGATACAGAACATGCTCTTAGCAGAGGGGTCTCACTAACACATAGACGGTTAAGGTAATGTGAAAAATGAATACATTCAAGAAAATAAGGAAAGCGCAGAAGACGGCTTTACTATTATTGAAATGTTTACAGTGTGTATAAACGTGTACAATTCAAGATTAACTACTTTACTTTCCGAAATTTCCGTTGATTTTTGAGTATTAATGTTACTTTAAACGCCAATATCGCTTACGGTTGCGACTTTATAGCGACTAATTTAAACATGTTTCCAGGATCCCTCAACACGCAGAAACAACGCGAGAAACGTCAAAGGGACGAAGTAAGGTCAGACAAGAGTGACCGAGGAAATGTAGAAACGCCATAAATTGGTCCATAGACTCGGTGGCGACCCTACATCGTTCCATGTCGTGTTCCTGGTCGTAATGCTGTCGCATTGTTGTCGGAAAATAAACGTCAAAGTAGTGTCGTATATGATAAGAACGAAAATAACGTAGTGTAGACGCTTGAACATCGTCGCTCATCGCGACGTGATCGTATAATGATCGTGGTTTAAACGCTATGAATACGCTTAAGATTATATTAGAAAGATGACATTTATGTAAAAAATCTAAATGAAGGCTGGCTACAAAAATGTAACAAAAAAGAATAAACATACTCGCTGAAAAAAACGACGACCTTTTCTAAATAATCCCCATGGGACTTGTTTCCCATTTAAACAAATAGATAAACAATCACATGATATAAAAATCAAATGGAAAATAAATCCCATGGAGGAGCCAATTTTAAACAAAAAATATAATGAAAGAAATGTTAAGTTTATGTACACATCAACAATAAATGATCATAAAAAAGCATTGTATCGCATACTGTATCGTTTATAGGAATATATATATGGAAAATGGTACTGAAGTTTGCAAAATTTCGGTTTCGTGATGTTTAAAGCGGGACTGTACGATTTTGTCAAATATTTATGATTTTTTTTAAAATGTGTTGAAAATTAGTATACATATATTTCAATATAAATTAAAATAAAAGTTAAGAAGAACATGTGTCGAAAAATGCGAAATAAGCCAGATATTTAAATCTGAAAGCTTAAATGACTGGAAGTCAAATAAGCCAGCATGTATATAATGCATGTACAATGTGAATCTAAATTTAGTTTTAGTGCAGATTCGTTCATACGGCACAAAGACACAATTTTGTTTCCTTACAAATACGAGTAAAAGTGTCGGCATCGGCTTTAACCAGCGCTAACTTGTCTTTGCTGCATTTTATGAAATTCGTCTTCAAAGTATAATTTTTATTGCCTATTTTGAGTCATCGTAACATAATTTAATCAATATATTAAAATTTAACACAGGTAAAAATCGAACAGTCCCGCTTTAACGGTGGCCGTTATTCATTGAAGTATTTAAGTAAGCATGGATGTATACGCCAATCCCGGATCGTCCCTGATCCCCTCGAATCAAATTTCAGAAGGATCTGTAAAGTTGTGGGAATTTTTGAGGGTCGACAGTCTTCCAAAGACAACTGCCCGGAACACGGCATCCACACGGACAACCCCGTATCGACACGGACAAACCGGAAACCAACACGCAATCAACTCGGCGTCCACACAGTCTCGGAAGAGCTACGAACGGTTGCCGACCAACAAGGAATGGATATCCCCGGATAAACAGGCAGCACAGACGATTTGCCACGGACCTACAATAACTTGTACAAAAGGTTGATCTTTGATGATATCATGCTTTTGCAATCGGATCGCGAAGATGTAACCTTGTACATTGCTAAAATGTCAAAATGCCAGCCAAAATGAAATGTACTGACAACGTGAGCCTTCCAGTTCTCAAAAGATAGTCACGAGCAGCATCCGCTACCGATGAAGAACCGCAGCAACAAGACGAAATAAGCTCGATGTCAAGCTCAAGATCGCCATCACGCTCACAAGCAGATCAACAAGCATTATCACCAGCCACAGAAACTGACGCTAAAAAGAAATTGAAGACGTCCCTGGTCCTTTCAGAGGAACAGGATGGTCAACATGGCCAATTGGCTCGATGAGAATCCTATGTTGTAAAAGAATAGCATGAAGGAATACACCAATACGGCAAATATATTCGGAGTTGGTTCTTTGCTGCCTTTGTTGTTTAATTTGAAGAAAGCTCCGATATCACATTTATGAGCAGGTTATCGTTTCGCCATTGTCCTTGTATGATGTTTTGAGTGCTGTCCTCGTGGTCAGCTTCACTCACATGCTCATTTCCATTTCACAGTCTCATACAATTGTGTTAGATGATGCAAGACAGCACAAAGGACGCCACTGTCTCTGGAGACTGCAACATTATAGTGTGTAGACATCGAATGCGATAAGCAAGAATCCCGAATGCGTTTTCCAAAATCCGTCGCGCCCCATGACAGTCGGTAGTTGGAGACTCTCTCGGAATGTGACATGTTTTTGTTCCTAAAAAAACGGTTTCATGAACTACTTCTTTATACGCAGCAATGCAGAACGGCATTGGTTTGTCGTCGTTTGGTAAAGTTCATGAACTGGTTAGCCCAACATTGCCTCTTCGACGGTTTTCTTCAGCGCGATGTTGTTGCTTACTTCAGTATTACCGGCTGATCAATTGCTTCCTACTTCCGTCAAAATGAACGGATTCGACCATGTAATGAGGAATATGGAATGGTAACCCTTCTAGTTGTTGTACAAGGATCCATCACGCGGAGCACAATGATTGGTGATGTGCTTACCGTCCAAGGCATCCACACTGTTTTGCACCTGCCATCGGTCGCCGACCTGCTTGGCGATGTCCTTATTTCTGCAGCAAGTCCGATGCAAGTATCGCATCGCAGACCTGACGGATGATCTTGGAAATGGTTTTATGTGCGACACGGAAGCCATACATAAGAGTCGTACCTGTAATCCGATGATAGGTACCTCAAAATTATTGCCAACCGGCAAAGGCTTTCTGTAGTTGGACCTTTTCGGCTTGATTCTGTGCTCAATGCGTGTCAGATTCTATTGGTATATCTGATAGATAATGCAAATGAGATTTAAGAAGCCAGTTGCGTCTTCTTTCTTTAGTTCGTTTATCAGGTCTGGTCTTCTGACCCATAGTGTTCTCCTTTTAATTCTATTCACCAGTGAAGATACAATCTGTTGCGCGACTTCTCTAATTTTCTGACTTAGCTTCGCTTTAGCAATCAGGATACTGTTTACAACCTGAGCATGTTGCATTAGAAACTGGCATCTCATCAGCATCAGCTTGTCGTCTGTCGTCGTCTCATCGCCCGTGTTACATTATCGGTAGCACACACAAAAGTAGATCGATTTTAAAATTGCCCGTATGTATATAAACATCCGCCATCGTCCGGGTTATCCCTTGTTTAATACGTGATAATACGTGTTTTACCGTGTTTACACAGTGACGGTCCTTATTAGAACCCTGTCTAACCGGCAATTTCCGTGGTATTTTGTGTATCCGTCGTGTTTGTCTGTTTTTGCGCCGTTTTTCTCCTTAGTAGCTTCGTGCTTATTCCTTATGATAGCGATACAATCAAACTTTCCGGGGACCATCGTACAACTGCCGTCATGTTCATTGATGGTACGGGGTATAAAATGTGTTCTCGGACTTTTAAGGACGCACCTTGGCAGCCGACGCATAACTACGGCTATCTCCAGACCCTATACGAAAGCTACACGGACCATCACGGTTGATGTGATCTTTCCGGAACGTGCCGGATCAACACGGCAGTTTTATAGTTCCCAAAAATGCCGTGTTGGCCTCCCAGAGCCCAAATGAAATTCACGGACGTTCCAGGACCTACATGTATTGCCACGGACCTTCACAGCGACTACACGGTTCACATGCCGGATCGTGCCTGATATGATCCCGGTTGATCCGGCATCTATATGAGACTGGGGATTTAACAACGAATTTTGACCCTATGATGTCCTGATGCTTATATGTTCAAGCGACGCCGCCAAACGAATGTACAGAAACGCCATCCGCATACGTGCGAAGGTTTTCGCAAACTCAATAATTTTCAATTAATGTTTTTTGATAGTGTTTACTCCTCTGCTAATTTAAGCATCAGAGTGGTTACGACGCTGTTAAACTATGACTAATAAAGAGTTATGTAAGTAATAAAAGAGTATATGTAAAATATACTGACCACTATTTCTTTTTGCAGAAATCTAACAAATAGTTAGTTCAACCCTTTAAGAATTAAGACTCATGGGTGGTAATTACCGATAGCCTCTTAGTGAGTAATATAAAATTAAAATCAAGTACAAACATTGAAAACGATCAAGAATGTGATGGTCAATAGGGTCATTAAAATATTACTATATATCGGAATCGCGAGCAGTGCAATAGAATCGGAAATCGGTCAGATGTGATACAGGGAAATTTTATTCAATATTGTTATAAAACTTGTATAAGTACAAAACCACAAGCCCGAACCATTGCATTGTTAACAACAATTGCTGTTTGACACAATTTATAATAAACGCATCTATTTAGCAATGCATTCGTTTTTAAACAAGACGCATACATGTTGAAATCGAATGTCCCATATCATATATCATAATGACTTAGTGTAGATTCTACAGTTACTTCATCTTAAATCAGTAACGATGAACAATGTATTGTAATCATATGCATTTATTTATAGTTGTATGGTTATTTCGAGTCTCTGTCTTTCTAAATAGATTTTTTTGTTTAGGTACATTTTGACAATTCTTGTTGGAATTAAACTTTTACAATCTAGCTATCTTATGACTTATATTAATACCTCTTGAACAATCAAAACAAATGGAAACCGATCAATTGCAAACACTGCGAATATTAAAACAGAACAAATAACCACACTATTAATCAACGAAAGTTAATGAACCTTGTAAAACTTATTAAGACTGCGATCTTTGTAAGTACAATGTCAAAATATTTAAATGGTATCTATTTGATTTATTAAAAGGTTTACATTTCAAGACAGACTTAAATAATATCATACACATTACACATGATATCACCGTTTAAACCAATCATGTACTTTGTTAAAGCGGGACTGTACGATTTTGTCAAATATTTATGATTTTTTATAAAATGTATTAAAATTAGTATACATATATTTCAATATAA